>BMAC01000839.1:371544-391698 GCA_014905375.1 Phtheirospermum japonicum
TTACTCATGACAACTATATTTGACTGTTATTGTTTTGTCAGATTATGCATTTTTCTATACTATGTAATGAAATTTAATGGTATAAATTATGATTTTGCTAAAAAATAGATTGATGATCGGAAGTTAATGGTAGTGAAAGATTTGAGATCATATTGTGATTTATACTTGAAAAATTAAAATTTTACACCGTATAATAACAATATTTAAAATCTTATTTTTATATATACACACATACATATATTTATATATTAAATATTATAATACTAAATACTCATGTGTTACACACGAGTATTGTGCTAGTAAAATAAAAAAAAAAACAATTAACATGGTCTAAAATGAGTTTTTTTTTAAATTTAAAGTATATAATATCTCTTTTTTTTATTTGATTGAGAAATTATTTCTCAACATTCGTGTATTAATAATATAGTTTATAAGGTAGTTTTTTTAAATTTAAAGTGAAAATTTTGTTTTACTTTTTATTTAATATATTTACTTTATGAACCAAACAAAATTTTCAATAAATATTATGTTTATATATATATATATATATATATATATATATATTTTTTTTTTTTTAGCAGTGCACGTTACGGGAAGATTTTGGGTAAGAATTGTAGAAATTATTAGTCATTTTTAGAAATAAATGGAAAGTTCTTATAAGAAAAGGTATTCTCTTAAAATTTTATTGACGAGTTCTGAAAATCCACACGCTTTGTGTAAACACCAACTCGTATTTCTGAGAATTTTTGTATCTCCTCACCGAAATCAACGATGGAATCAATGGAAATTGATCGAGGAGAAACCCCGTCTGCAGGTGCAAATACTCATAGAGTTCGTTTCATTTTCATTTTCCCTTTTCCGCTTAATTTTCCATACCATACTCCAATGAATCATAATGTTGCCAATCTCGAAGCATTTTATTTTTAATACTTATTTTGGCTCGTGAAGGAGATGAAAAGAAAGAAACGAAACCAATTGTACTCGTGTTGATTGGCCTGCCCGGAAGTGGAAAGTCTACTTTTTGTGACCAAGTCATGAGAATTTCTTCTCGCCCATGGGCTCGTGTTTGCCAGGTTTACATACATTTTTCAATCCTACTGTTACTCAAATATGGGATTTAAGAAAAAAAAAAACTCTGTGCGCAGAGAGGTTCATAAAGTGTTCGACGAAATGCCTCAATGAGTTTTTTGAATTTGCTGTTTGCTATATAATATATGTAACTGTAGTTGATTCGTTTCTCAGTAAATCCCTTTTTTTTTTCTGTTATTTAGGATACTATTAATAACGGTAAATCCGGGACGAAAATCCAGTGCTTATCAATTGCAGCTACCGCTTTGAAAGACGGTAAAAGTGTATTCATAGACCGATGTAACATCGATAAAGACCAACGGGCCGACTTTCTGAAGCTTGGGGGCCCACAAACTGAGAAACACGCTGTGGTCCTCGATCTTCCATCTAAGCTTTGTATTTCTCGTTCCGTGAAGCGAACCGGACATGAAGGCAACTTACAAGGTGGCAAAGCTGCCGCTGTTGTGAATCAGATGGTCCCCAAAAAAGAGCTTCCGAAACTGAGCGAAGGGTTTAACCGAATCACGTTTTGTCAGAACGAGCGAGAAGTTAAAGACGCGGTTAATTTGTATGGCTCGTTCGGTCCATTTGATTCTATTCCTTCTGGTTGTTTTGGTCAAAAGAGCCCCGATACCAAGATTCAACAAGGGATTATGAAATTTCTCAAGAAAGTCGATTCGTCGTGTAATGAAATGTCCGTAGAAAAAGATTTGGGCCTTCAAACAAAAACGGGTTCACATCAATCCGAGAAAAAAGATTCGGGCCTTCAAACAAAAACAGGCTCTCATCATCAATTAGGGAAAAACGATGTATCGGATAATATTTATACTTTGGCATTTCCGTCTATTTCTACTGCGGACTTTCGATTCGATCTCGAGAAAGCGTCGGATATTATTGTTGAGAAAGTCGAGGAGTTTGTCGGGAAGATTGGAAACGCAAGGCTTGTTTTGGTGGATTTGACTCAAGGATCAAAAATATTGTCGTTGGTTAAGAACAAAGCTGCACAAAAGAACATTGATTCCGATAAGTTTTTCACGTTTGTTGGGGATATAACTCGGCTCCGTTCTCATAGAGGTTTAAAGTGCAATGTAATTGCTAATGCTGCCAACTGGTGAGTTTTTGAAAACATGTCTGAGAAAATAAAGTGCAGTTCATTAATCAACATTTTTTTTTGACATTCTTTATTTGGCAAGTCAATTGATGATGAATATCATGACTGGGTAAAAGATAATGGATTGTAAAGCATAAGTTGCTTGCTATAATTGTTTTATGAGCGTGCTGGTATCTCATCTTTAAGAGGATTTTTTTTTTAAATCAAGTCAAATTCCTGTCTAGCATAATGAAAACGAGTGCCTATTGTCTATTTTCTCGTACATTTGGTACTCAACTTCCCAAATACTATCCACATTTGCATTTCTGGTGGATAATCTGAAGGGAGAATTACACGCACACACACACAAAAAAAAAAAAAAAAAACACAGCCAACTTTTAAGAATCAATGTTAAAAATGAGGTTAACTGTAATTATTTTTGTAAATGTTAAGGGTTTTTTGATTTTTGATTTTTTTTTGCTTTTGCAGGGGTATATTTAAGACAAAATAAAATCGCGAGGATGTTTTATGTAATTTTTAAAATTAGCTGGGTTTTTTCGTAATTATGTCAAACCTCAAGGGTAAATTTTGTAAATAACCCTAATACTTTTTTCCCCCCCAATTTGTGCAGGCGTCTAAAGCCAGGTGGCGGAGGCGTAAATGCAGCCATCTTCAACGCTGCGGGCCCCGAACTAGAAACTGCAACCAAGGAACGGGCCATTACCCTTAGCCCTGGAAAATCAGTGATCGTACCCCTCCCTTCGTCATCTCCGTTGTTCGCTGCAGAAGGTGTAACTCACGTCATACACGTTCTCGGGCCGAATATGAACCCCAATCGGCCCGACTGCCTTAAAGATGACTACGTTAAGGGATGTAAGCTACTTCGTGAAGCTTACTCATCACTGTTTGAAGGTTTTGTTTCTATAGTAAAGTCCAATGGGGTAGCTTCCAAAAGGGATGATGATTGCGAGCCTGAGAGGAACAAAAAATATAAGGGATTATTGCAAGAGGACTTTAAATCTGGTGTTTGCAGCTCCGTGGATGAAAAAAATATCGAGGGTGAAAAAGTCAACACTAGCAAGGCGTGGGGCTCGTGGGCCCAAGCTCTTTATAATGTCGCTATGCATCCTGAGAAGCATAAGAACGTGGTGCTTGATATGTTGGATGATATTATAGTGATAAATGATGCTTATCCGAAGGTATCTCTCTCTCTCTCACACACACAAACACAGAGAAAAGACGAAATAAAATTATTTGGAATTTTTTTTATTTAATTTTTTTTTTCTAATGCAGGCGCAGAGGCATGTGTTGGTGCTGGCACGAGCTGATGGTATTGACAGCATTGCAGATATCCGTAGAGAGCACGTCTCGTTATTGAAGAAGATGCATGATGTCGGCTTGAATTGGGTAGAAAAGTTTTTCAATGAAGATAAATCGTTGTTATTTCGCCTTGGTTATCATTCGGTAAGTTGTGTTCTAACTTCGGTATATGATGATTTTTTTTCCTTTGAGTATTAAAAGCTGCAAAAAGATCTGCTGAACCTTTTCGGGTTGGATTTTTTTTTTTTTTTTTAATCTCAGATGCTCTATCTGATATAGGGAGTGTTTGCAAACATCAGTGCTTCTTTTTAGAGGTTTTTTATTGTTGAGAAGCATAAATGCATAAGTAGATGTTGTTTGGAAAAAAAAAGTACTTTAAAATGAGCTTTTGAATATATTTACAAAAGTTTCCTTTAATTTATTATTAGTGGAGAAAAGAATAAGGGTAGAAATGTAAAATACTAAATAATTCTTATTAAAAATACAGAAGCACTTTCCGAAACACTCAAAAATGCTTTTTTCCAGCTAAGCCTAAAAGTAATTTTTTTAGAGATTGCAAAAACTCCCATAGTCAAGTTTTGTTTTATTTAATTGAAAATTGTACTTTGAGATGATATTTTATCACCACCTTACAGGTCCCTTCAATGCGGCAATTGCACCTTCACGTGATCAGCCAGGATTTCGACTCCAGTCATCTAAAGAACAAGAAACATTGGAACTCGTTCAACACTCCGTTTTTCCTTGACTCTGTAGATGTGATAAAGGAAGTCGAAGATGCTGGAAAAGTCACATTGAAAAACGACAACTTACTCGCGATGGAGTTGAGGTGCCATAGGTGTCGAAGTGCACATCCAAACATTCCTCGACTTAAACAACATATTAAGTCTTGTAAAGCCTCATTTCCTGGAGCTCTACTCCAAAATGGTTGTATTGTTTCTTCTGAAGGTACCCAACCCAACACTTGAATTGACAGGATTTTTGGCCACAGGTTAAAAGTATGTTGGTTTAGGTTTAGATTAAAACTATTTAAATACGTTGGCAATGTCTTGCCCATAACATTTAACTTGAGGTTTTAAATCATCCGGTGCCCTTGGTTGGGAATTACGTTTGTTTCAGAAGATAACTCGAGTCGATCATGGTATCACACAAACGGTGTTTGATTGGCCGACTTTATTGCATTGGCGGTGAGTTGAAAGGGACTATAAATCTTATGGGGCCTAAATTAGGGCTAATCGGTTATGTCTGATGCATACACGTCCTCGAGTTTTTGATGGGCCGCATCTATACCTTTATAGTATAAAAGACCTGCAAAATTTGGGGTCGCCATATGTCACATATTCATTGGTTTGCAATTCATGCAAAAGTTTGTAATCAATTCAAACATGAGAATTTTCAATTGCCACCAAATAGCCCTTTGCGGAGCTTTGGACATCATTTTATCCTCACATGAGCCGAATACATGGGTCAATCCTTATTTAAAGAGCTCATGTACTGTTAACACTGGACTTAGTGGTATCCAGCCCAGTATTGCCATGCTCATGTACTGTTAACACTGGACTTAGTGGTATCCAGCCCAGTATTGCCATTGCTGTATGAAGCCAACATTGTGATCCTTAACATGTTTACAAATTAACTTCCAAAATAAATACGATGCTATCTATTGATTAATTAGATTGTGATTATTAAAAAAATTTAAATAGTTAATACTTTGGTGAGACTATTCTGATAATATGAGTTTTTTTTTACTCGTAGATCTTTAATTTTGAGAAAAGCGCTTTCGTTGATTAAATTACTTGATTTTGGTAAAACCTCGGGCGGTGGATGAATATTTTTCCTTCTATGCAACTAGCTTTCACGTCTTGTGTATTACGTAGGACAATAATTATTATGGAGATAATTTCTTGATTACTTTTAAGTTTGTAAATGTTGATAGGTCTTCATTTTGTCTACCTTATTAGTGGAAATGGTGAAATAATTATGACCGTTGTCCCTGTTTTTCCTGTGAATCTCAAACTAAAAGTGATGAGAACATTGGAGCATAATGAAAAGATTTTTCTAGGCGTGACAAGAACCAACCATTCGAATGAATACGACACAACATATAGTTATCACATTATAGACCATTGAAAAAAAAAAAGAGAACTTTTGGGCATGACTTGCGGCCTCGGTTACTGAAGCCAAACGTGTTTTATAGTCCGAGGATATTCTTAATTAATTTAGCTTTTAAAGAAAGAAAAACAATTCAAAGAAAACTTGAAGAACACAAGTCAAGCACCAGGACTTAACAGCTAACAAGATTTTTACAATATAATACACCACGTCTCTTCGCAATACTTGAAAATACTACACCTTCTACACTTCCATAGTGGGGAACAGATGCAAAATTAAAAAGAAAAAAGAAAAGCGCAGAAAATAGGAGCAACAGGAGATTATTTAACAACACTTTTGT
The DNA here is from genome assembly GCA_014905375.1 of Phtheirospermum japonicum. Taxonomy (NCBI): domain Eukaryota; kingdom Viridiplantae; phylum Streptophyta; class Magnoliopsida; order Lamiales; family Orobanchaceae; genus Phtheirospermum; species Phtheirospermum japonicum. The sequence goes on from BMAC01000839.1 coordinate 377,472, forward strand.
AGCTTAACAAGATCTACTGAGGGTTTGGTGGGCGGCTATTAGCAGCACATACCCTGGAGCCCCATTCAAGAAGTTCCTTGCTTGTATCATCCTTGTGAACAATCACTTCAATGAAACACAAGCTGTCTTTTTTGGCTCCTGTGGCAGTCTCAATCGCTTCAACAAGCTCCTCTTCGCATCGAACCTAAAAGATTAAACAAATCCAATTTTGTGATTTAGTGGCAAATTCAGCTTGAAAAACAGTAAAAAGTTGAGCAAAAACTTATTCACCTTAGTAGTCCAGCAGTTGCCTTCACCGTTATCGATTGCGTCGATCAAAGCGGTGTAATTCCAGTTCTTGATCACATTATAAGGTCCATCATGGATCTCAACCTCAATCGTGTAACCACCGTTGTTAATGAGAAAGATTATAGTCTTCTGGCCACATCGAAGCATAGTCGACACATCCTGAGCTGTAACCTATTCATATACATACAAGGGTTTTAAAATACATAATCTTGCTAATGAACCCCAACCCACCCATTTCCGTCCAGACAAATTAAAACAATTAAAAAGCATGACAGGTTTATATGATTTTTCTTATAAAAAATCCCCCGGGAACTTATATGATTTTTATTGAAAAAAAACAAAACTCCCGAGCTCATCCCACTTTGTCCTCTTGGCTCCACCATGGGAACCAAGTGATGGCTCAAGCTGAATATAAATTAATACCACACATGTATAAGCTCTCCAACAACACTAATATGCAGATATACCTGAAAGCTACCATCTCCAATGCAAGCAATGACTCGTTTCTCAGGCACGGCCTGAGCATAGCCCAGAGTTGCACCGACTGACCAACCTATCGACCCGTATTGCATCTGGAACTCATACCTAAAAAAAACAAATTCCGACTTACAATACACACGCAATTAATTACCGAAGAAACAAAAATAATCGTAAAACAGACTCACCCACACCCAGGTGGTAATTTCAGTTTCTGACAGTTAAACCACGAATCCCCCGTCTCAGCAATGACAGCTGTCTCCCCGGACAACATCTTCTGAATATGCTGAAACAGCACATTCACCCTCAACGCCTCCTTGGGCCCACTCTTCAGAGGACTTCCTTCGGGAACATAAATCCTGTGATAATTCTCATAAGCCGTCGTGTTAGGCTTGAGCCGTCTAGCGAGGGCAATTAAGAAATCCTTCATCAGAACACATCCAAATGTCGGCCCATTACCAATGGTCACGCGATCGGGCTGCAATATAATGGCCTTCTCTTTCTTGAGAAGCAGAGAGTACCCTACAGAACTGTAGTCATTGAATATCGGCCCAGCAAAAATGTAAGCATCAGCCGACTCAACGATCTCAGCACAGAAAGCGGTACTCACAGCTCCCCAGTATGTACCGATAAAACGGGGGTGGTGCTCGGGAACTAGTCCTTTAGCTGATGGCATAACGGCAAGGGCATAGCCAGAGGCATCGGCTAGTTCGACAAAGGAGCCGCATGCTTTTGCGGCACGGAGTTTTGGGCCTCCTACCATCACGGGTTTCACGGCTTTGTTCAAGAACTCGACTGCTGCTTCGACTGCAGCTTCTAGGCCCAGTTTATTACTCAATCTACAAACAGGGAGACAATTATTATTCATTTTGCAAGAACACCCAGTTTTTACTCAATCTACAAACAAGGAGACGATTATTTATTTATTGAAAATATTTGTTACTCCAGACTGTTAATAATGATTGCTAGCCCAGAACATTCCAAGCATTTCAATTAGGACACAAAGCGCTCAACCAGTAATTTGCATAAATAGGTGTAGAAGCAAAAGGCTAATATTGAACCAACAATACACAACTAGTGAGTTTTTTTTGTTGTTCCTTTTTTCTTTTTCTGTCTTTTTTTTTTTTCTTTCTTTTTTCTTTTTTGATTTTTTAGAAGAATTCGCAAGATCTCTTTGGAAATCACGAATATGTCAAATCCACAAGAAGTTAATTATCAGGAATAAAAAAAATTCTGATGCTGCAAAACTTTTTAACAAATGAAAATCCACAATTTCGCTGTATCTTATAGGCACGAACAAGAGAGACGACGGATAAATATACACTCTCAGATATTTAAGATAATAAGTGGTGAAAATGTAGCTTACTTTGGGGAGAGTGCAAACGGAACAGGATCGCGACTAAACGTCGGATGTGGAATCGCCGGTAAGTTACAGCTCACACTTATGTACACTGGCTTACTTTCCTTTAACGCCGTCGATATCGCCGTATCTATCAATTCATGCGCATCCTCCAGATTATTCACCACCGCCTAAAATCAACAACAGTAATAAATAATTAACTTAATTTCAATTGTATTTTTCATAATAATCTAATGCACAAACAAGTTGATTTAAAATTTTGGAATCTACTGGCTTGATTTGAAATATGCAAATGCTGTACCTGATAACAAGTAACAGTCTGGAAGCAACGTAACTCCTGGCTGAAATCCGGTAACCCGATCGTATGATGTAAAATTCTGTTCGTGCCATAATCGTTCGAGTTTGGGCCTCCAACAATACAAATGACCGGTAGGTTCTCGCTGTACGCGCCGGCGATCGCGTTGAGAACACTCAAACCACCGACCGTAAAGGTGACGACGCACGCGCCGACTCCTCGAGCCCTGGCGTAGCCGTCGGCGGCGTAACCGGCGTTGAGCTCGTTGCAGCAGCCGACTAAGTTAAGCCCCGGCTCGGCTATGAGATGGTCGAGAAGCGTCAGGTTGAAGTCTCCGGGGACGGCGAAGACGTCACTGACGCCGATCTGCACGAGGCGGCGCGCCAGGTGGCGGCCGAGCGTGGCCTCTACGGAGTTGCACGGCAGCGCCGACGACTGGATGGTGGAAACGACGCCGTTGGAGGGGAGGCTACCCACGTCGTCACACGCGGCGGGCTTAGAAGAGTCCAGCGTGCCAATTTTAGTTTCCATTGTGAGAACCGGAAAACAAACACTGGCTAAAACTTCAAAACAGAGTTTGCTACCTACTAGAGTTAAAAAGAAATGAGTGGAAAATTGGAATTGATTCTTAGTGATGAGATGAACGCTCGAGATTGATTTGGTGCGAGTGAGAGTGAGGAAATGGGGAGCAGATTTTATATAGGGAATAATTTCGTAAAAACAGGGGGCGGGTTACTTGGGGTGGGGTGGGCTCGGTGGAATAATTTCAGAGGCGGTGGACTGTTGTTTAGGAAGGCACTAGAAATCTAAGAACTGTTTATGCTAATTGGTCTTCACGGGCGGTGGACCAAAATTGTTTATGCCAATCTAAGAACCCGTTGTTTGTATTTATATTTTTTAGAGTAAGTGATCAATATCATCCGGGGAAGTTATGCACATGATATCCGTTGCAAGATGTATAATCGTCGCATATATTTAATAAATATCATTCTAATAATTTAATATATAATCGCATATAATTAATAAATATTATTATATATAATTGATACATATTATTCTAAATAGTTGAAATTCTATATTTGAAATTTAAAATTTTAAAATGAAAAAAATAAATCTAAAATAAAAAATTAAACTCAAAAAATGGAAAACTAAACCCCAAAATTGAAAATTAAACTTTAAACCCTTAAATATTATCATATATAACACATATCACCACATATAACAGACACATCATCACATATAACTGGTAAAATGATAGATTTTTGGCGGGACCTTAAAATAAAAAATTAAATTAAAAAATTAAAAAACTAAACCTTAAAATGGAAAATGAAACCCTAAAAATGGAAAACTAAATCCATAAATAAAAAACTAAACCCTAAAACGAAAAAGTAAACCTAAGCTCTATTTTTTTTGTCACATATCATCACGTATAAATCTCATATATCATCACGTATAACAATCATATATCATCACATATAATTGAATGATAACAAGATTTTATAGGGGGCCAATTTTTAATATTGCTTTTCAAAATATTTTTTATTCTATTTTGTTTTCTAAATTTTACTTCCTGTAAAAGATTCCTTCTACGTTCAATATAAATATTATATCATTTCAGCAAAATGCAAGAATTTTATAGTTTGGAGGTAAAGTGTAATAATCTTATAATTTGGATAACAAATTAAAATAATATAAATATTGGATTTTTATCTTAAAGTTTATATTTAATAAACATATAGAGTTTTTATCATTTACACACACACACACACAATGTTGTCAATACATTTTCAATTTAAACCCCCCTAAAATTCCAATTAATATTTATAATTTCTTAAATATAAACGTTGTCAATACATTTAAATTGTTAAATATGAAATACACGACTAAGTATTATGTAAATTATTATGCTAAATAACATAATACATATAGTGTTATTTATTATATTTGAACAAAATAATTAAAGGTGTATTTCGTAAATACAATATAATATTATGATACGAAAAATAAAATTACCATTCGATATTATTATTTCTATAAAAAGTGTGATTAAATATTATATTATCACCAGTGCATTATTATATAAGATTGTATCACCATATTACATAGAGAAAAAGTGAAAAAATGGCTTTAATGTTTGCGTTCAAGTGCAATTATGATTATATTATAGGATATTTTTTTAATAATATTTTTTTAACTATATTACTAATTACTATGATATCATTTCACTATATATATATGAGAATAAATTTTATTTTTTTATAGAAATAATACTCTCACATAAAAAGTCAATATCAATTTTATTTTAATTTTTCATCCATATTATAAGATTCTCGCACTTTACCCCTAAATTATAAGATTATTTCACTTTACCCTCCAAATTATAAATTCTTTATAATTTGCCCCCAGCTCCCCAATGACGGAATTTAGAAGGAATATTCCATCAAAAATAAATTTTAGGGGGAAATGTTGAAAATTCTTGTACATCAGGGGCTAAAGTGTAAGGAAACGTATACATTAGAGAGCAAGAAGTAATTTTCCCTTTAGGGTCCACCTCCTCACTCTCTCACGTATTAATTTTGATTTGATTTTTTAAAGAGCTGATTTCATGTATATCATGAAATGTAATTTTCCAACCAATAAATGACTCTATGTATTTTTCAAATTACATCAATGAAATCTAATTTTTGAAGCATGTAATTTTTTATTTGACAAGTATTCAATTTTTTAATAGAGTTTTATAAATTTGTACAATATGATTATCTAGTTTGTAGTCTCTGTAAATTCCTCTTTTTTTCTTATTGAGTATCTTGTATAGTTTGAAAAAAAAATACGTGAGTAATGTGTAATTCTTGTATAGAGCAGCGTGGAATCGTCATGGTAGAATTTGCCATACGTTAATTTAAATGGTTTGATTTGTTTGGTTTATCAGAGTATTTTAAAATTTGTGAGATGGAGTTAGAAATTAAATAGAGTAGTTTGTAATTAATTTGCATGAATTGATACAAAACGTGTTAGTAATTTGTAATTCGGTACTGCTTTCAACTTGTAGTGTGATTTTTGTGCAGTGTAGCAAGAAATTGTAGGCGTGAGAGTCCAAAGTATTGTATTTTTGATAGTTGGAGTCCAAAGAAAATAGGTAGTTTTTAATTTGGTTGGGTAGTATTTTTTTTTCTTCTTTTTATGTTTAATCTTGATTTAATCTTTTATTTGTTGGGTAGTTTGTAATATGTGAGTAGGATTATTTCTTGTTCTGCTCGATTTTGTTTTCTCATGATGTTTACTACCTCATTCAAATTAAATTCGTCTAAATTTCTATATGAATTAGGTTACTCGAGAATATGCCAGATCCGAACAAGAAAATGAAAAAAAAAAGTAAGAATCTTTACAATTTTATTTATTTAAGCATGATGGAAATGTCTATCGGGTGCCTAAATTTATTGGGTATTATGTAGTTTCTTTTTGCTCAAACCTGTATTCCGGCTTTGAATTTTACCCAAAACCAAATTTGTAGTTTAATTTTATTTTTTTAATTACTGAAATTTTTAACAGTTTATAATTATCTAGTTTGGAATCTTTAGTAATAGCACATTCTACATATTCTCTTGGATGAATTTTGTAGTTAGACTCATGAAGTTTAACATGTATTTTTCTTTTTTTTTGGAAAAAAATTCTTTGCAACCTGTACTTGTAGCGTTTTTATAGTTTGCCACCTAATGTTTCTTTCGTTGTTATTAACAAACCGAATTATGCGGGTTTTGTTCTTTGCAACCTCCGGTCTATTTTCCGTTCAAAATTTCAATGGCTCCAAACGCGTGACCCACACGGCCCATTATAAAGGGCAATTTTGTCTTTTTTCTTCTGGGCGACATGTTGGCGGGCTAAAACTCACACGGGGCACACGTTCGAAGACAGAATATGAAGAGCAGCGATTAGGGTTCAATTTATCCCCAAAAAAATTCCGCTTTATCTCTCAATCACGATCCAATTGCTTACGATTCAATTTCATTTCTTATTAAACATCACTTACGATTCCATTTCGCATCTCAATTGCGAACCCTGGTGTACCAGATTCACTGATTCCAAAACCCTAGTATGGGGTGGAATATTCGAGACACGAATGAGGAGTTGAAAATCGGAAAATTATGTCCAGATTACGGTATATTTGCTCGCTCTTCAATGGTTTTATTGTTTTTATTACTGTTGCATATTTTTTAATTGTTATTCTTGTCTTTTGGGATTTGGGATGATTGTCACTTTGTTGAGATATGTTGGGCTTGTGGGGTTTCATTGAGAATATAATAACAACTTTTATTTTTGGTTTTGTATGCTGAAAAGTAGGGAATATAAGTATCAAACTTTTTAGGGTTTGTGGGGTTTCACTGATCATGTTTGTGGACCACCATTTAAATATGAAAAAAGTTGTTTGTTGACCACCAATTTATTTATTTATTTATGTATTTATTTATTAGTTTTTTGGATATTTGTCTGACAACATCTCTTTTGTGTTATTTGCAGGAAATGATTTTCAATGTTTCACTATAAAAATGCACCACTCTGGATATTTTTTAAGAATAGCTTCTATGTATTATGTTGGGGAAAAAATAGGTATAGATTACATAGATAATTGTGATCCCAGTGAACTGTCTTTATTGGAGTTATTTGATATGGCTAAGGATTTAGGGTTAGGTGGAGTTAAAACAATCAGTTGTAGTAAAAAAGGTGTAGATGATTGTAGTGAGGTGTTTGTTCTAGAAAATGATAGGGATGTCATGAATCTAGTTAATTATGTTGATGAGCACAGGATGGTTGGGTTATTTATTGAGCATGTAGGTATACAAAGCCCTGGTGATGTTCTTATTGATATGAGTTTTAATGAAGGGGGGAGTGAGTTTGATGAATCTAATGGGGTGAAAACAACAGCCTTTGAAGTTGAGGGTTTAGAACTTAGTGATAGTGATTATGAGCAGTCTATGGGGCCTGATTCTTCTTTCTCTCATGGATTCGTTGTTAGTGATTATGGGGGGTGTTATTATGATGATGATGGCACTGTTTGATGATAATATTGATCAAATGAACAAGGGTTTGGAGCTGGAGCTAGTCGTAGTGGTAGTCAGATTAAGGGAAAAAAAATCAGGAGTTCTAAGTTGAAGGGTCTTCCATTGTTCAAACAGTAAGCTAGACTTACATGATCCAAAGTTTAAATTGGGCCAGATTTTCTCTGACACTGCACTCTTCAGAAAAGCTGTCAGAGAGCATTCAATTAAGCAGGGTAGGATGTCAAGTTCACATTGAATGATAAGTTCAAAGTTCAAGTGAAGTGTAAGCATGAAACTTGTCCTTGGATGATATATGAAATCAAGGTACAAGGTGAAGACACCATGCAGGTAAAAACCTATGATGCGAGGCATAGATGCCCCTGGAAATAGAAGCACTCACATCCTAATTCTAGGTGGTTATCAAATATGTACAAGGATGAATTGCTTTGTCATCCAAGATGGCCTATTGAATCCATGATGATAACTTTGAAGAGAGATGTTAGTCTGGTGTTTAACAAGTGGCAATTGTACAAGGCCAAGAAGTTTGTTTCTAAGATGGGCACTAGCACAGATGTGGAACAGTATGGTATATTGTGGTATTATGCTGAGGAGATGAGAAGATATAATACAGGGACAACTGTGAAGATAAAAAGTAAACTAGTAGAAAGGGAGCCACAATTTAAAAGAATCTACATCTGTTGGGGAAGTTTGAAGAAGGGATTTCTGGAGGGATGTAGGCCTGTTATTTGCCTTGATGGGTGCCACTTGAAGACTGCTTGTGGAGGAATCTTGTTAACTGCATTAGGAGTGGATGGTAATAACAACATGTATCCATTTGCCTATGCTGTGTTGGAGAAGGAGAAGAAAAAGTCATGGACCTGGTTCATTGACTTGATTAAGCAGGATTTGGACATACATAACAGCTCTCACTGGACTGTAATTTCAGACAAACAAAAAGGGTTGGTTGATGCCATTGACAAGCTACTTCCTGGTTGTGAGCAAAGGTTCTGTGTTCAACACTTATACAACAATTTCAAAAAGGATCATAAAGGATTAGCTTTAAACGATCTGTTGTGGAGGGCTGCAAGAGCTACCAGAGTGCAAGATTATAACCAGGTCATGTCTGAGCTAAAAGCTAGAGATAAAGCTGCATATGAGTGGTTAGCACAAAGGCCAGCCCATCAGTGGTCCAAATCACATTTTAAATGTCATTCTAAATGTGATATGTTGTTGAATAATTTGTGTGAGAATTTTAATTCTATGATCTTGAGAGATAGGAATAAACCTATATTGACTATGCTTGAGACAATCGGATTGATCTTGGTGAAGAGCATTTACATAAAGAGGGATAAGTTGGCCGCTTTTCATTGGGAGTTATTCCCCACAACCTTTAATATGCTAGAAGAACTGAAGAAGAAGTCAATGAACTATGTGCCTCACTGGAATGGAGTGAATCAGTTTGAGATAGAGAGTGGGGGTCTAAAAAAGTTCAATATGCACCTAACAGACCAAACATGCACCTGCAGAAAATGGGAACTCACTGGGATTCCTTGTGAGCATGCAATTTCAGGGTTGTATTTCATGGGGCTAACTCCAGAAGATTATGTTGCCCACTGGTACAAGAGAGAGACAGTGCTGAAGACATATGGACATGTCATGGTAACCATGAACCCTGCTGATCAGTGGCCTTATGTGGATATACAGCCACTGGTACTTCCTTCTTGTAGCAAAATGCCTGGTAGACCAAAGAAAACTTCAAGGAAGAAACAACCAGATGAAGTTACAAAACCTCAAGGAAAAAAAGGGAAAATACAAGTGAGTTTAAGTAAGAAAGGTCGTATAATGACTTGTTCTACATGCCATAAGCCAAATTATAATGCTGTAGGCTGTCCACACAAGAAGGAAAAACTCCAAACTAGCCCAGGATTGGATATTCCTGCCCCAATTGCAGATAAACAGCAACAACCAAAAACAAATGTAAACTTATTCATTGTCCTAATTAAACACTTTTTCCTTGCATGATTCTATCTAATTAAACACTTTTTTTCTTTTTTGCTTTATAGGGAAGAAAAAGGAAGCTTGAGTATATGAATGATGATGTAACTTGTGAAGAACCAGGATTGATGCAGGTATTCTATTATTTTTCACTCCATATATTTTCAGAATTTTTATATTTATCATCTGTATATATACTTATCTATTTATAATTTGATCCAGCCTTTGCCAAGTGAAGGTGTAAGTTCCAGAAAACTACCTACTAGAAGCTCAACGGGAAAAGGGAATGTCCAAGTGCAGGTATTCTGATTGTTCACTCCATATATTTTCTCAATTTTTATATTTGGCCTCTGTATTTATACATATTTATTTATATTTTGTATCCAGCCTTTGTCACCTTCTAAAACTTCCAAGGAAAAAGGGAAAGTCTTAGGTTTGAGGCCTAAGTTGTAGGTTAGTCTCAACTTTAAAGGCTTGGTAGTTTTAATCTTAGAAGGTACATCATATATAATATGTATACTTTTGTTTTTGTGGTATATAGGCTCAGAAGAAGGGACAAGTTATTGAGCTAGTTATTCCCTCTCAAGTTTCAACAAACAAATGCAAAGAATCTGTCCAACCACAACCAACAAAGGCAAAGAAGCAGCAAGTTCAGAAAAATAAGCAACAAGTTCAGAAAATGAAGCAACAATCTATGTGGAGGCCTTCGGGAAAAAGTTCTGCTACCAAGGATTTTCATTTTCGACAAGGAACTGTGTGAGTCAGCCTTCTAATAAGCAAAAAGTACATTCTGAGGAGCAGCTCAATTTAAGATCATATTGGGAGCCTATGTAATTTGTAGTTGTGATTATTTTTGGGTGTTGGTTTTGAATGTAATTTGATGTTGGTTTTGAACTCTAGCTAGGCATTATAGGACTTTTTTGACATGTAATCCATACTTTGGATTAGTTTTTGGTAAATTATAATGGAATTAGGCCTCTTTTGACATTCATGTAACCTACTATTGGTAATTGCAGGTAGTAAGAAAGTTAGACCTCTTTGACAGTTAATGTAGTAGTAAACTTGTTATGGGATATTGTAATAACAGGTAGTAAGGCAGTTAGACCTTTTTGTAACCTGCATTTTCATTGCATAGTCCGTTCTTTCTTTTCAATGGTAATTATTGTACTACACATTAAATCAGAGTTGCAGTGATGCCTAGACTCATTAAACAACATAATAAGATAATTGGTACATTGTTTCTCATGAACTATTACAACATAAGCAGGGACCAAGTTTAGAATCTAATCCATTTAAAGTAATCTAAACCACCCTCAACTAGTACAATTATTGAAACTCCATGGACTAGTACAATCATGCAAGTTTATATATAATCATCATGCAACAAACAAGAGCAGCCCACAACCATCTTTAATGGGAACACTTGCTTTTGAGTTGCTCTTCCAATTTAGTTGCTCGTTTGCGAAGTCCGGGTATAACTTGACAAGCTCGACTGCATATTGGAGGGTCGATCCACACACGGTAAGTGCAACCTCCAACCTGCTGCAATTAAAACACCAAAATACAAAATACATATTCAAAACTCATGAATTTACATCTGAACAACAAAAGAGACAAAATCATATAATCTTTTCAACAATTACACTAATCTCCCAAAGATCAAGAATTATTACCTAGAAATATTAGGGCTTTCGATTCATAACTGAACTAAATGAAATAAAATTAGGGTTAAAAAAATTGGGCTTTCAATTCACAATTACACTATATTCATAGATTAAATAGGGTTTCAATAAAAATTAGGTCGTTCAATTCGCAATTACACTAAATGCGAAAAAAAAAGGTTTCAAAAAATTAGGGCTTTTGAGAAATTAGGGCTTTCATGCGTCTCTAGAGAGAGAGAGAGAGAGATCCAAAATCATATAATTGACTCCACAATTAAACTAGAGTTTCAATTACTGCAAAACTTACTCCAATTTTTCCACAAGCTCAGTACCTACGACCAGGATCAAGGTCGCTCCACGAAGTTCTCTTCACAGCGTTCCTCCCACAATGGCAGATGTCATCCAGGAGAATTTCTGAGTTTTGTCTCCACATCTTTCTTCAATCTTCATCCTTTCAATCTTTAGTCTGTGAATTTGTCCAAAAAATTATGGTATGTTGTGGTCTTCAGTCTGCGAATTTAATCCCGCCAGTTGTAGGTGCAGAGTGTAAGATCAATTTTGCCCTTCATCCCAAAAGAGAAAAGATAAAATTGCCCTCTATAATGGAGCGTGTGGGTCACGCATTTGGATCCGTTGAAATTTTGAACAGAAAATAGACCAGAGGTTGCAAAGAACAAAACCCGCATAGTTCGGGTTGTTAATATCAACGAAAAAAATTAGGTGGCAAACCATAAAAATGCTACAAGTACAAGTTGCAAATATTTTTTTCCCTTTTTTTTTGCACGAGTGATGTGAATAGTACCTTGGTATTGCCGTTGTGTGAGTCTAATTTGTTGGATATTTTATAGGTTTTCGAGACTAGTATGGAATTGGTGATAGGAAGTCAGAATGTACAAGAGTAGTACGTAATTGATTTGCACGTAGTAGAAAAAGTGTGAGTAACCTAAAATCATATTTATGCAGTATAATGTCACGTATAATTCGATAGTATGTATTTTTTTGTCGTTTAGCAATATGAAATTATATAGTTGGTTTTTTGATTTTGGTATCATGAAATGTAGTGTGCAATTTCACCACAAGTAAGGATTATATAGTTAGAAAAACCATTAGTTCATTGCAAGTTAGGAAATTGTAGTATGGGATTGTGAAATATAGTATGTAATAAATATATTTCTGCACTAAGTAGTATGTAATTAGTTGATAAAGTAGTTTGAATATTTACGAGTAGTAGTAAGACATCATCAGAAACACTATGTAATGAATATTTCTTAGACATAGTAGTATATAGTTTTTACAATGATTATAATTCCTTACTACTTCAAATTAATACTATTTGTCTAGGAGTTGTGAATAGTTTTGATTCGTATGAACAGATTATTATGCCATATTAGGAGTTTCATTCTCATTAATTGTAAAGAACTGAATAACATATTACATTGCACTCTAAACTAAATTTGTGCGGTGTTTATTAATGCATGAACAATTGCATGACAAAATACTTGTTTGTTTTGCATGTAATTATGGTACTTTTCTCATGTTTTTAATTAAGGTTTAGTGTCGTTTTTAGTAGTTTTGAGTCGACTTTTATTAGGTTATTATGTTGTTTTCTTGTTTTGTTATTTTTCGTGTTTCTTTTTAAATTTATACTTAATATGGCTAAATGGGTTCAATTAATTTGTGGATGGGTGTGATTTTTGCTAGATTTTAACAAGAAAGAGAAAGGAAGGTGAGATTGGACCTTGACGCTTGAGCCAAGGCAAGCCAAGGCAAGCTGCCCGTGCCCGCGAGCGCGCAGCGCCCGCACACGCCTGGCAGCCCGCGCGCATCCTGCCCGCAGCGCCCGCACACCCACGCCCGGCGCCTACCGACAGCACCCAGCGTCGCCAGCTAAGCGCCCAGTTTGGTGCCTAAGTTCGCGCCCGGCCACGCTCGTTTCCATGCCCAGATCAGCGCCCGGACATGCCCAGCCTCGCCTAGCCTACCGTTCACCAGCGCCCAAGCGCGCCCATGTGCGCCCAAGCTCGGCCAAATTCCGTGCCACCTCGAGCCACCCTGAGTTAAATCGAGCCAAGAGGGTAGCCAAGTGGTTAGGAAGGTGCCTTCGAGTCAACTTGGTCAAACCCGGGAAATACAAGCCTTTTTGGCTAATTTGGCTCATTTAAACCCAATTAAACCTAGTATAAATAGGAGACTACTCTCGTTTTGTAGATTATCTCTCATTCTCCCAACTCTTGCATGAGTTTGGATTTATTTTCTCTCTCTAGTTCTTAGATTTTAATTTCAAGCATTTCCTTGGGTTTGTAAGTTCAAGAAGAATTCAAGTACTCCCTTGGATTTTATTTTGATTGTAATTTCATTCAATCTTTGGATTCTCTTTTTAATTCAAGTAAGTTTTCCTTTAATTTCATGCTTGTTCTTCAATTTCATGCTTGTTCTTCAATTTATGCATTTTGCCTTAGCTCATAGATTAATTGTGAGATCTTGTGAATTGGCTATGGAATCCAGATGAGTGACACATGAAGATCATAGATCGAGTCCTTGATTGTTTTTATTTTGAGTATTTCATATGCTTTATTTTGGATTTTTTTTCATGCATGATTTTTCGTTAAATCCTAGTTCTACTCTTCGTTTCTTGTTATCTTTCGAAAAGATTTAAACTTTCTTGTCAACTTTTATTGATCTTTCTATTGATGCTTTTGGTTTTTGTTAATTCTCATTATTTCAAATTTCATGATCATGCATTCATAGTGGTACCTTAGGTTTTAATGCTTGTACTTAGTGAAACTTTGATTTCTATTGCTTATTTTCTTTATTGCTTGCAATTTCCATAAGGTACACGCTCGAGGCATCTTAAATACTTGAATTTACATTTCCTAGTTAGTTTATTTTCATAGGTTCTAGTTATTTTCATTTTGAATTCCAAGCTAAAAACACATTGATTCCTACAAACGAATCGAATTTCTATAATACCGAGCCAATAAACCTTTTATACCACTAAAAACTGCAAAAAAAAACAAAATGGCGCCGTTGCGACTCGGCTTGGTTAAGGTTTCGATTTGCTTGTAGTATCTTTGAGTTTTTAGCTTTCTTTTATATTTGACCTTTTTATTGAGTG
>BMAC01000839.1:430320-444268 GCA_014905375.1 Phtheirospermum japonicum
TTAATATAATACTAAAAGAAATTATAAAATCACATAAGTAAAATATATCATAATTATTTCAAAGTTAATCACAATTTATTTTTTTATCTAGTTTAAAATTATTTTGAGATTTAGTTTATAATATTTAATAAATATAAGTCATGTTTTTTATTTTAAATATATTAATTATTCATGAATAAATATTTATTTAACCTAACTTATAAAATTCAAATGAATTATATTGTTATTTTATTATTTTTTCAATTTTATTAAATAATTATATAAAATTTAAAAATATTATTTTATATATTCTTTATGAATTCAAGTTTTGAATTTTGTTTAGTATTATATTATAACTTTTATAATTTTCTTTTTTTTTGCGTATTATAATTTATTAAATAGTTATTTATAATTTTTTTTATATATATTTATGTAAAGATTATGTAGTAGTTTTGATTTATATAAGGGTAAGGAGCTATGATGCACAAACACTTCATTTTTGACCCCGAGGACGAGTCAGACACTCCGTGGACGCGGACAGCGCCCGACACGCCTCCGACACGTGTCGGACGCGTGTCCTATTTTTTTTTTTTTTTTTTTTTGAATTGTAGACAGAGGACACGGCTCTGAAACGCATAGGACACGACGGGACATACGGGGACATGGCCCGGACACGTCTCTGACACGTTTTTTCAATATTTTATTTTTTTTTTCAATTTTTTTTAGTTTTTTAATTATCATTTTTCATTTTACTTGAGATTTTATCAAGTATTTTGAATGAGTTTATAATTATTTTAGATGATTAATTTAAAATAAAAATTATTATAATTTAATATTTGTAGGAAATAAAATATATTAATAATTATTTATATTATAAACGTGTGTGAGCCGTGTTATATCCTATATTTTTAAAAATAAGCGTGTCCTTATGTCCGTGTCGTGTCCCGAGTCCGTATCCGTGTCGGTGCAACTTAGGTTAAGAGTAATTGTGACCAGACAAACGTACAGTTATATATTATTTGAAAAAATTAATATCAAATTGTAGTTGGTTAAACAGTTTGATTCATACCTATCAATTGGTGTTATACATTATAGGTTCAAATCCCATTGATTTTGTTTTGCGATTTTACTTTTTTATTGACATTACTTCAATATTTACTTATTTTCTTAAACAAGGGATTTGAACCCACAATATTTAATATTGATACCTAGCCCCAACCACTCCACCACATGGTCCTTATGTTATATTTTATAAACAAAGAAACATACATTCAAAAATAAGTTTAATATTTCTTTTAACACTACATGACTTATCAGAAATTCATTTTTAAGCTTAATACAAAATTTAATACTTCTAATAAATATAAAATAAATTCTAAATAATTATTTAATAAAAAAAAAGAAAAAAGAATTAAAACCAAAATATAAAATGTTATAATATAATACTAAATAAACCTCAAAATTTAAAATCAGAAAAAAATACCAAAAAGTATTTTAAATTTATATATTTATAAGATAATTTGTATAATAAAAAAATTTAAAAATATTCTATAATAATAATATAAGTCGTTAAAAATTATAAAGCAAGTTAAATAAATATTTAATCATAAATAATTACTTGATATATTTTAAAAATAAAAAATATAATTGAAATACTATCAAATAAATATCAAAATAATTAGATACGAATATAATAAAAATGTGATTAACTTCTAAATAAGTACTTCACACACAAAAAAAAGGTTTTCACAAAAAGAGATGTTCACAAGAAGAGATTTTGGGTAAAGAGATTAATTGAGAACTTTTGCAGACAACTATAAAATGTTATAATACGATAATAAATAGATTTAAAAACTTAGAATCTTAGCCCGCGGATAAATTAATTGTGTAAAATCTTCTTGTTTGTTCCTCCTCTTCCTCTTCCACCTGTATATACTTATGACACCTTGCCAAGACATCATCATACGTTCGTGCCTCTTTTTTCACTAATGATTTACGCAAGTCCTCTCTCCTTAGTCCCTGACGTAAAGCTCCAGCCTTCATCTCGTCAGTGGCAGTGGGCACCCCCAAAGTAGCACTGGTGAACCTGTTAACGTATTGTTTAAGCGTCTCGCCAGGTCGTTGTACCATGGTAAAGAGTGACTGCGCCGTCCTCGCACCCTGTCGAGCACTGGAGAACTGCTTTAAAAAGGCAGCTCGCAATACTGGATAACTGGTTATCTTCCCCTGCTGGAGTTGATAGAACAAATTTTGCACAAAAGCCCGGCATGCCACGGCATCCGTGTAACTGTGTAGCATTCTGGCATTTTCAAAGAGCTGTAGGTGCTCGACTGGATCCGTTAAACCCCGATACTGCAACTCCAATGATTTATAGTTTTTAGGCATTGCTGCATGCATCATCTCCTCCGAGAAAGGATGTCCTTCTTCTCCTTCCAACCTATCTCCTTCCACTCGTGTCTGTAATTTCAGCATGGCCTCCTGCAGATCTCTAAAGTCCTTATTATGTGGTCCCATCTCGCTCTCTCCTTTTCCTTCTTTGGACACATTACCGCTCTTCTTGGTTTTCTCTTGAGACTCACCATCCGTATCAGAGGTCGGAGTTTCACTTTCACTACTATATCTGTAATGCCGTCGACTACCTCGCCTGTAATGACTTCGCCTTACTTTCACTCCTCTCGCTCGTCGTCTACGAGTATGAGAGCCTACAGATGAGGTGGAACTGGAAACATCCCCCTTTCTCCGTGTACTCCGTTTTCTCTTACGAGACAATCTTTTCGACGTAGATTTCTCGCCCCGCTCTACTTTTTTAACCGCTGACTCCTCCTCCTTCTCGCTATGAGATCTACCGCCTTTTTCCTTCCCCGTACTCAGCTCGCTTGCTAAGTACCTGCGTAACTCCTCCTGTTTCTCTAGCGGCACGAAGTCCATAAGTCCATCCAAAAATCCTTTTTTACTCTGACAGGGCTTGTCCTTCAGTAAATCTTCCCCGTCTTTCCCCTCTACATGGATCGCCTTTTGCGCCTCCGCCTCCGGTGTTTTCATCTCTGCGTCTTACGCCAACCCTTTCCCCTCACGCTTTCTGGGGGAAGGCGGTGGTGTGTTACCGATGCCCTGGACAACTGGATCCACCTGAGGAGGCGTTTTTCCATCCCTTGCCTCGTCTTTTTCGTTAATGTCCGCCAGTCTGCTCTTCTTGTTCTTCTTGTTGTTCGATAGAGAACCGTATTGTAAAGTCCTCGGAATTATGTTGCTATCCTTCATGTTTTGTTTACGAAATTTCTCACGTCTTTCGCTCAAGGACTCGATGTCCCTCTTTCCCACAGACGGCGTCAATTTGATGAGTCCAAAAAGTTGAACAACCAAATATAGGGGGTACTAACCTCAGAAGAGATCAGCGACCTGAATTGATGATGAAATACGTCTCAGCGACCTTCAGAGCTCTCCACAAATCTCCTAGCAACCTCGTCGATTCTGCAAAACAGCGCCTCAGACGAGCCGGATTTCGAGCCCGTTAAGGCCCTCCGACGCTTAAGTTAATAAGCGAAAAACAAACTCCTCTCTCTCTCTTCAATGTAAATAATGCGGTGCAATAATAATAATGGCGTGATAATGATAATAAAATAAGAGACAAAAGCCCCTTTTATAGAGATAGGAGAAATCCTCCACTATCTAGGGTTACCTTACATAACCAGAATCCCATTCTCATCAAAACTCTATAACCGACTTTCAATTAGGACTTCTCATATATAGCAAGTTCCCATAAACAATAAACTTCTCAACATATTACCGAAATAAGCCTGGGCATACAACCCACCAGGCCCACGCACATATTTAAACTTTCCATCAGGCTCAAATACTCAGCCCAACCCACCAAAGATCACGACCCTATATGAGAACTCATCCTCATACTACAGGTCGCTACTCCAGACACATCAACTCGCTCACTTTTGAGGAACAACCTTCATCTCGTTCACTTCTCAAAGACATAATACAGCTCGCCCATCTCCCAGGAGGCACACCCTCTCCTAGAAATGAGGTCGCTTTCCACAAATACCCACATATATAACATAATATTACGTACAGATATTTTGGTCCACATCAAAACGGGTGGCATTTTTTAAATATGAAGTGTCACTTAAATCAAAATGGGTAGCACTTATTAAATATTGAAGCGACACTTAAAATATAAACTTTTGGCAACGGTTAAACCTTAGAAGCCCCACCTTTGTTTTGATTTTTTTTTTGTCCCTGTTTCTGCACAGAATTGCCCAAAATGTTTTTTAAAACATGAAAACCAAAATACTCATATTATTCACAAGAAAATTCATTTAATTTTGCACAACTACTGAAATATTTATAGCAAACATAAATCATCCAAACAAACAACAAATGTCGTACATATTAAATACAAATCACCCATACAAACAACAAATATATCATCTCAATCATAACAATTCAATCTCATCAATATTCAAAAAATGCTTATAATTAAGAATTTAAAAGAATGTCAATAAAACATCTTGCAAAAATACTTCGAATATCATCAAACTCCAAAGTTGAGTAAAGATCTTAATTCGCTCTCCAATCCTTAAATGAAAAATATATTTGATCAAGTAGGTAAATTTTAGTTAAAATATTATATATTTGTGGGAAAGATCAAGTATATATTTCTCCCTCATATATGATATATGTTATGATTGAATTATGGTGTCATTCATCTCATGTTAGAAATCTAGAGGTTAGATTCCAAAACATAATTATTTCACATGAAAAGCGCAGTAGAGATGAAGTGCACTAATGACAATTAATGTTGAGTTTTCTTTTTTTTTTTTTTTTGAAATCAAAGAAAACTTGTATTTCACCAGACAAGGATTAACCAGACAAATCTCTTTTTACAATCTCTTTGATCCAACAAGGAAAATTACCATTCTCCCACACAACAGGAGATTTGGATAAAGAAGCAAACTTAGCGATAGAATGGGCCACACAATTGGCAGATCTATACATGTGGAATAAACGAGCGTTAGGTATATGAGATAGAAGTAAATTAATCTCTTTCGCCCATGTCTCGATATAACCTTTACCTTCTCTAACGTCTGTCACTTCTTTGACGGCATATAGAGAAACAGAGGCAATTAATTCCGGTAGAATCTTCTTTTGAAACGCAATATCAAGGCCTTCTTTAGTAGCTTGAAGTTCAAACTCCACCACAGATTCGGACCCATGTAAACTCTTACCAAATGCCAAAACAGGATCTCCTTTAGAGTTTCGGATGATACCCACCATAGTTAACACAAGCATCGATATCAAAAAGAAATTGCCCGATTAGGGGAGGAGACCAGTCTACTTGAGAGCCTTGAATCATAGACCCAACAACCTTTGAAGAAACTCTGGAGGCTAATTGAGAATTAAAAAAGAAAGCATTAACACCCTCCACCTATTTAAAACCACGTAAATCACATTCACCATGGACTACACGTTGGCGTTCTTTCCAGCATACCCAAAAAAATAATGTAAAATATTCAAACTCATCTTTACTCAACTTCAAGTGCATCTACAGACATAGAGTAGAGCCGAATTTAGCAACTTTCAGAAATGGGCCAAAAGGTTCCTCTTTCCAACAAAACTGAATAACTGGGCAAAAGAAAAGAGAATGTACCGTAGAATCTATATAAAATCCGCAAAGATTACAATTGCCGGAAATTGGAACATGATGAGATTTGAGATTATCACCTGTCGAAATGAAGTCATTAGCAAGTTTCCACCAAAAAATCTTAATTTTCGAAGGAACATTCAAGGACTATAAGAATTTCCACCATTTGCTAGCTCATGTTCGGATTGGCATGAAGGAGCGTCATACACACCTATTGACAGTTTATAGCATTCTCTGACAAAGAAACAACCTTTGTTGTCGAATTTCCAGAATCTCGTTTCCTTAACCGAGTAGGAAGGGATAGGTGTATTGATGATCTCATCCGCAATAAAACGAGGAAACAATGAAGAAATAACTGATACATTCCAGCAACTATTTGAAATAAGCCCGTAGACTGTAGACAGACCATGATCAGCACACAACGAGGGAGGAATTGGGCTACGCCAGGATGGCAACCACTTGTCTTGAAAGATTCTAATTGACGACCCATCTCCAACTTTCCAGAAAAGGCCTGCGTCCAAAATATCCCTACACTAGTGAAGAAAACACCATATATACGAAGGGTTATTACCCAAAGGAGCCACCACGATATCTATATATTTGTAATACCTTGCTTTAACCACCCGAGCTAAAATGGAGTCCGGATTTTGAATGAGACGCCAAAGTTGTTTAACTAGCAAAGCTTTATTGAAAACAGACAATTTCCTAAAACCCATCCCACCCAAACATTTAGGTTTACAAAGTCTCTCCCAGTGCATCTTATTTTTTCCTCGGTCCACACCCCACCAAAAATTTGCCAACTCACTCTCAATCTCATCACAGATAGTCAAAGGAATCCGAAAGCACGACATTGCGTAGGTAGGTATAGCCTGTAAAACCGCTTTAATAAGAACCTCTTTGCCCCCTTACGAGAAAAACCTTACTCCCCCACCGTCGAAAATCTTTTTAGCCACATTATCCTTAAGATATCTAAACTGAAATCTCTTGCTTTTCATGGAGAAGTTAGGAAGTCCGAGATAAAAATCTTGATGGTGTACGACTGGAACTGTCAAAGATATTTTAATATCTTCTTGAACCTATACCTTGGTACTTGATTTGTACATTTTTGTTGCGAATCTGTACATAATCGACTCATATTTGAGTCTTCTTATTATCTTTTTCGGGTTAAGACTAGGTTGAATTGCATCATTTTGTATTCTTTGTCTCCTTACTTAACTTTTCGACTTGTTGATCGCTAATCGGTCCAAATGAGAGCAATTCTTTATTTTTCTCATACAGTTAGAGCGTCCGGTGGATCCAAAGCACAAAGATAGAAGAAGCAACGCTCAAAAGTAGCCCAAAGGACACCCACCAATCGGACAGTGTATATCTCCGGTCGGACTGACTGATGAAGCGCACACCAGCCGGGCGAACTGGTGCACCGATTGAAGCCACGGGCATTAGCCTTCGTCCGATCGGATAAGTACGTTACGCATGCAAATTTCTTGGAAATCTTCAGTTACGAAATGGCCAAAGCTTGTTTAAAAACTGCAGAGAGGCTAGGGTTCGCTAGTTGGAGTTTTGGAGACTTGTGAAAGGCTAGAGAAGCCACCATCAATCCAAAAGGTAGAGAGATTTGACACATCTCTCATACCTCTAGCATAAACCCGTACGACCCATATCACAGTTCGATTCGTAGCAGCCATTGTTCGTCGTTGGAATTCTGGGTTCGTGACAAGCCTAGGAATTCTACGCAAGTCTCAGAGTGAACTCGTTCATCATCATCGCTCGTTGAAAGTAGTTCAATGATTAGTAATTCCTGAACTCTTGTAGTATTCATAGTGGTTTGATTTGGGATATGTTATGAACATTTCGTGAACATGTTAGATAATGTTTTATTGATAGCTTGTTAAGGTATTGGAGATCAGAATTCATGTTATTTTTTTTTTTGGGATATTGCTATTTGATTGAGAATGAAATTGTGATTGTTTAGTTATATTCCTAGAAGCATTTTCGTATTGATGTTATTGTGAGTGATAGTCAGCATTTGAAAGAATCTCATAAGTCATTTAGTGTTAGAACCGTTGGTGATCTTGGGGTGTTTAAGGTGTTCAAGCATTAGTTTGTTATAGTTGATGCATTATTAGATGAAAGAATGTTCATGATCGTTGGTATAATTAGGAGAAGTTCTTATTTGGTTCGCACCTTTTACTTTTTTATAACTTGTCGAGAGGTTAAAACCCTCGAGACAAGAAGAGTTTCATTTTTAAATTTATTGAAGTTGAGTCATTTCCAAAACCCGAATTGATCGTGTGTTTTAGATATAATTTGTGATATTAGTATAATAAGCATCATTAAATTCGATTCCCATTCCTTGAGAGATCAATCCGAGTTAACTTACCAGTCTACAAGTGACCCCATTCTCTTGCGGGCGAACTTAAACTCCTTTTCAAATGTAAACGCGTATTGTTTGACCGGTAATTAATTTTGAAAGGAACCGAAAAGTTCGGCTCAGTACTCGGTCTAAAAGAAAGCGCTGATTTATCAAAATTAATCAACTGGCCAGAGGCTCTTTCGTAGCTGCCTAAAATGTGTTGAATCATTTTACATTCGTATGGATATGCTTTAAAGAAGATGAGACTGTCATCCGCAAAAAAGAGATGTGAGATTATCGGGGCCCCTGACGCAATAAAGACTCCGTGGATTAATTTTTGGCTTTCGAAATGGGAAAGTAAAGAGGAAAGCCCGTAACGCAAATAACAAACAATTAGGGAGACAGCAGATCACCTTGACGAATACCTCTCTGTGGTTTTAAAGAACCAAAGCCCAGTCGATTCAGGCAAAAAGAGAAAGAAACAGATTTGACGCATTGCATGATCTTTCCTATCCAAGAAACGTGAAATCCCAACTTATGAAGGACGGCCTCTAAGAAAACCCACTCCACCCGGTCAAAGGCTTTGCTCATGTCCAACTTTAGAGCTGCAAATCCCTTTTTTCCTTTTCGATGATTTTTTTCCAGTGCATGCATTCAGAACCAGGAATAATATTATTGGAAATTCGAAGACCTGGTATAAACGCACTCTGAGACTCGTCAATAACCTGTGGGAGGACTGTTTTGAACCTGTTCGCCAACATCTTCGAGACAATTTTATATCTAAAGTTACATAAGCTAATCGGACGAAGATATTTGACTGTGAGTGGTTTTATTATTTTTGGGATCAAAGTGATAATCATCTCGTTCCAGCCGTCAAATGATTCTCCTTCGTTCAGGACCTTGAGAATAGCTTCAGTCACCACAATTACCACAATATTCCAATAGCGTTGAAGAAAACTCCGGGGAAACCATTAGGGCCTGGAGCTTTTTCTGGACCCATCTCAAAAACCGCCCTCTTAACTTCGCTAGCCTTAAATGGTAAACAAAGAAACTTTTTCATATTTTCATCAACCTTCGAATGGATGCAATCCAAGACTAGTTGTATGTTCCTTGCCGAAGGCTGTTAGGTTTGGAAAAGCTTCACAAAATAGCTTGCAATTATTTCCATCATTCCTCTCCAACCAAAACAGAAGTCCCCATGTCTGGACATCAAACCCCTTATAACATTCTGTGTTCTTCTCGTGGAGGCTTGAGCATGAAAGAATTTTGTGTTCGAGTCCCCTTTTGCAAGACACATATTATGACTCCTTTGCTTCCAATAAGCCTCTTCCTGCACCACTAATCTTTTAATATTATTTTCTAATACATTAATCTGTGTCGCACAACTCTGCCACTTTTGTTGCGTCTTTAGAGAATTCAAGTGCTTTCGTTTTTTACTAATTCTCTTTGACAGATTTCGAAATTGATCACCAGCCCATTCCTTGAGAAAGATACCACAGATTCTAATACGCTCTGAAAGAGAACTATTCAAAGGAGCAAACCACCATGCCTCTTCAAAAAATTTATCGAAGCCCTCCTCAGCCATCCAGCATGTTTCGAATTTAAAAGACCGGTCATTCTTATGCTTGGTTCTTCAAGACCAGGCTTGTTCAGGGCCCAAGGTAAGTTCAATGGGGCGATGATCAGAGTTATATAATTTCAATGTAGAGGCTCTCACTGAAGGATAAAGCCCACGCCAACTTTCCGAGCACACGATTCTATCAAGTTTCTCAAACACTAGCTCCTTCGCTGAAATTTTCCCCACCCATGTGAAAAAGTCGCCATCGCAAGATATTTCTCTAAGTTCACAAGTTTCTAAAGTCTCCCTCATATCTTTCATTTGGGAACTAGCACGAAAATTACCCCCGTATTTTTTACAGTCGAAACAAATTTCATTGAAATCGCCCCCCACCAACCAAGGAATCCCATTTAAATCCTGCATTAACGAGAGATTTTTTAACAAATCCCAAGACAAACAATTCATATTCATCACCGGATTTCCATAGAAACTTGTAAATCTCCAAGTTTTCCCCCTCGACTACTATACAATCAATATGACACCTAGAATAAGATTTAATTGTAACCTCGAAAGGTTGTTTCCAGAAAAGTAATAATCCACCACTTTTTCCTTGATTATTTACAACAAAAAACCCTTGAAATCCCAGTTGATCCTTCCACCTTAGGTACTCTTGATCAGCCACCTTTGATTCACTTGTGAATAGTAGACCCAGTTTTCTTTCTTGAATCAGGCGACACAATTCTCGGAATTCCCGTGGGTTGCCCAGTCCCCGAGCATTCCAAACAATGCAACTCATTGCGTCTGGCAGGTTTGCAAAGCAGCCTCCGTTGACATATCAATATTGTTTTGTTCGGGTAGCACCTCAAACTTCGATTTCTTCTTTGGATCCGGTTGGACTTTTGTGAACGATTTTCTCTTCCTGCCCTCTCCAAAATTAGGAACCTTTAAATCATAAGAGGCTCTCTCTTTTTCAGCTCGTGCCATACTTCTCCATTTTTTTGGACTTCGACCCGTAGAATCCACTGTCTCCATACTTATTGAGTCAATTCTAGCCGGGACATCTTGATCAACTTTATTGGACTTTATACACTCACTGGACTCTAATTGTAGCATAACTTTTTTTTTTCACCAATGGTAGGAGAATGTGTAACATGCTGCTCTACCACTTCCATATGTCCGCTTAATATCCTTCTCCCGACAAGTGTTTGGCTAGGCGCCTTTTCCAGCCCACCCTCGTTAGATAGAACTTCCTCATATTCCGACATTAGATTGATGGGTATTATTTGCTTTCCGGGGGAATTTCTCTCTGAGTTTGCTTCCTCATGTTTCCTGCTAGTTACAGCCCTATTAGATGTCGGCGACCCTGAACAAGTGGTATGAACTCGTGTCTTCCCTTCTTCTCGTCTTTTCCTCCCTCCGGAATGAGAGCCTACTTTAAGCTAATTACCAAACCCCAGATTATCTTTATTCGCCTCATTGTCGTCACAATCCTTGAGCATATGCCCCAACCGGCCACACGCATAGCAGAAATCAGGTAGCCTTTCGTAGACAAGAATAATGATAATTTCTTCTTCCTCAACTTACACAATCACACACGTTTTCAGGGGTTTAGCTATTGACTCGCACATATTTGTCATGATTTTTGGTATATTTGACTAGTGTTTTAGTTAGATTTGTTGTTAATTTTGGGTATAAGTTGGATTGATTGAGCATATTTTTGTATTTATGTATCTCCGACTTATTTTACCACATTTTATGTTTATTTTAGGTATTTTGAAGTTTTTCGGTGTTAAGGTGGACGAGTGTGTGCCCGCGAGTGGAGTTTCAAAGAAATTGGGCCTGATTTGGTATATTCAGCTGACACTGGGTCTGTCATCCACACTGGGTTACCCAATGTTAGAAATTTTGGCAGAATGATCCCTCCGATCGGACTGGGAGACTATCTGATCGGATGTAAGCGTTACAAACTCGGATTTTGTGGAGATTTTCAGTTACGGAAGGGATATTTGATGGCTACAAAAGGCCAAGCACTCAGCCACATTCAGGGACACGAAAATATCACTAGGAATCCATTCTGGAACCAATAATCCCTTGCCCAGTTCGTGAAAAACTGGGTCGAGAAGACAATCTCGAACATCTTGGGGATGACAACCCATGAGTGTTCTTGAATTGTTTTTCATTCATTTTTCCTTTTTCTTTCCAATTAAAAACCTTAGTTTTCAGATTTTAGATAGATGTTAGATTAGCTATTGATAACCGCTGGAGACGGAGGCTCGTGACAAGCTTCCAGGATTCAGCGAGGTTCATTTCATTCACGGAAGAGCTGGAATTAGCAAGGATTTCTCGTAGTTATCGTGGATAGTATTTTCTCAGAATTTAGTAAACTCTAAACCTTGTTCTTGTTAATTAGTTTGGATTTCATGTTGGTAATTCTTGTTTAGATTGTGATCTTGTGATATTATGTTTGGATAATTGTTCTTGGTTTCTTATGAACGGTTTCGTGAGGATGCGTTTAGCGTTAACTAGTTAATTTGCATTATCGTGATTTGGATATTGTGTTTATGATATTGAATTTGTCAATGGTTGCTAGTTAGAATTTACGGGTCTAGTGCCCAGAATCGTTTAGAACCATCGGTTGGGATCGTCGAGCATTTGATCTACGAATTGGGATTTGAATCGAACTTTTTCGCGGTTAAAATAATGAAAAGCTCATCCACAAGAGAACGGAGCTATTGTAGGCGATAAGTTACCTCGAGTCGAATCACAAGGAAGACTAATCGGAAACTATTTCGGTGTTCGATTTTACGTATGTAGAAACGAAAATAAAAGCTAGACTAGACTAAATTAAACACGCGATCAAATTGAGTTTGAGGTTTTCTAACATCTACGAGCAATAAAATTAAAAGTTTTAAAACGATTAATAAAACGAAGGTCAAGTGCACCGGAATCGTCTCCACGATCGGGGTTGTCAATCCCGATGGTTCTAAACAACCCTAAGCACGCTTGAACAATAAACTCAACCAAAGCTCATGTTACTCTAAACATCATGCAATTAAAAATGAGAACTTAAGCATTTAAAACCTTCAAATCACCAAGCATCTCCAACAAAGAAATGAAAGCTTACGAAATTAACGAGAAAAGTCGCGAAGTTCAAACGAGAAATTAAACTAACTACGAATTACAAACTAATCTATCTAACATCTAAAGTCTGAAATCTAAGAAACTAAAACGAAAATACAGAAAGTAAAACAAAGACGAAGAACAAACGAGGAATTGACGACTCGAACTTGCAATCTTTCGACTCTTCAACTCGAATTATGGCGCGTAATTGAACATTAACATTCAAAGGAAAACCAAAGCTACACTATAAAAACTATTAAATAAAGTGCAGGAAAACTTATTATCTAAGGAAGCAACAGCCATCGAGCGATCTTCAGCGTCGAGAACGGTCTTGATCGTCAGACGACATAGAAAACGATGCATCAACGAACTATTATATCTAATCTTGCTTGAATTGAATGGTGGCATGAACCGAGGGTTAATGACAATATCTGGACATTTCCTCCTCGTCTCAGCCCCTGAAAATGAAGAAAACCACCGGCTTTTACAGATTTTTCAAAAATAACTGCTCAAACTGCCGGAGCGTCGACGGTGCGACAGTCGACGCGAGCCAGGCTGCACGCGTCGACCAGGCAGTGCATCGATCGACGGATCTAGGATCGACGCAACAGAACATTTGCATCGAAGGTGCGTCGACGGTGCGTCAGTCAACGCGAGCCAGGCTGCACGCGTCGACCAGGCAGTGCGTCGATCGACAGAGCTAGGATCGACGCAACAGAACATCTGCGTCGACGGTGCGTCAGTCGACGCGGGCGTAGCGTCGACAGTGCGTCGACGGTGCGTCAGTCGACGCACCTGCATGGCTTCGGCTCGTCGCTCGTCCCATTTTCCTCGTTTTGAGCTGAGATATTAACATTAAACAAAGTTAGATTATTTCATACAAAATAAATTAAAACACATTAAACACCATAAGAAACGAAAAACATAAAAAAGGAAGAAAAACGATAAAAAGATAAACTTAAAACACATAAAATCACACAACATACGATGCAAAAACACACAAAAATCACATACAAATATGTACAAATCAACTCCCCCATACTTAGCTTTTTTTCTTGTCCTCAAGCAAAATCTAATCTAGACGTAGACAAGGAAAAGCTAATTACCCGATGACTTTATTACTAATGCATCCATATGATTCAAGAAGTTAATGCATTAGATCGACTAGAAACTCAACTAAAAGGACGACACGATAACGCATACAAAAATTACTTACCAAACCATGGACAACCACCCCCCCCCCCCCCCCCCACCACACACACACACACTTAAACCATACAATTTC
>BMAC01000839.1:445204-455816 GCA_014905375.1 Phtheirospermum japonicum
TTGAGGTAAGAGATTTAGACTAGCTTCCGAACACCTAAAAGTAACGAGTTGACCTCCATGTACGTCACCCATCCATGCCTAAGCCAAAGTCTATCCCTGCTCAAACCGCCAAATCGTCACCCGACTAGCCCAGTCATCTATACACCTCTTTAACAAAACAATCTAAGAAATAAAAATAAAAATAAGAACTCATTTTGTACAAGGTTTTCTCTTCTTGTACTTATTCTTTCTTTTCTTTTCTTTTTTTTTTCTTTTTTCTTTTTTTTATTTTTCTTTTTTAATAATATTTTTTTTGAGTACCTAAAGAGATAAGGTATTAAACGAACATAATTTACATAATTCACAAATGAGAGTTCATTGACTCCAATCTTATGTTGCTATGTGCAACTGATAACATCTTTTCAAATTCAACACACGGAGTATTAACGTCTCCAAAATAAAAATAAAAATTACATAAAATCCTATAGAGGGTATCAGAAAATGGGGCTAGTAGAGAGTATTCGACTCTTAAGAACGAAACATGAATAGAACAAGCACATTGTATAAAATGAAAATTAAGCTAAGTATGGTAAAAAATAAGAGAAGGAGAGATACGTCCCTGAAATCGCGCTTGTGATGATGAGTTGAGCATCCAAGATCATCTAACGGGCTTCAAAGTCGAGGGGAACCTGAAACAAAAACAAAAAGAACAAAACACACACAAAACAAATAAGATTAAAAAGGCTTGGGTTGCCTCCCAAAAAGCGCTTAATTAACGTCTTTAGCTTGACGTGTAAACGGTCGATGTCATCCCGGGTCTAAAAATAGATGACGGTCGTGCCACGCCTTGGTATTCTCTAAAAGCAAGAGTTGGCAATGATAATCACCAAGGCGGGCATAAAAATCACGTCCCGAGATGCAAAACACTCCAACTAGCTTCGGAGGTCGGAAACGCGAGTAATCGATCACCTCGAATATGTCAAACCAAAATTGCGGCATGGGGTGATCGGGCACCTTCTCGACTATCTCGTCTACCACCTCAAAATCAAATTTCAACAAAGCTTTGGGTGGTTCAAAATACGACTCAATAGTCTCACTCTCTTCCAAAATCAGCATCATAACTCCACCTTCTTCACCAAGAGCCGGGAGGCTCGAATCTCCAACATCCTCCGGGAACTCCAACGGCAAAATCCCTTCTTCRTCYTCCTTAAAGACGTCATCAGTTAGCACAATCGGGGCGGCAAATTCAACCAAATCTCCAATAACCTCCYCTTTACACAACYCTTCTAAACAATTGTTCAAGCTTGATTCCATACACGAAGGAGACAAGGGATAATAATCATAGCTCAGAATATAAGTATGTAGTTCATGAGGAGCATATGGATCATTAAATCTCCAATCGTGATATGTAGCTGGGATGTGATGACCAAAACTATGATCGGAAAAATTAGCATAAGAGTCAATATGGGCCGAATTATAGGAATTTGAAAGCGGGGCCCATTGGTGATTCGGAGGTTCGGATGGGTGAAAGTATAACGTATCCATGAATCGATCATAAATTTCCTCCCACGATCTCAAGGAGTTGGGCTCTAAATCYAGCAACCATGTTCCCGCCCGATCCTTTAGCGTGAAAATAAAAAGTCGCATTTTCACATGATCTATCGACAGGCCRAAAAGAGGAAATGTCGRGATGATGGTATTATACTCTAGGATGAAGTTCAACGGGTCTTCGCTCGGTAGTCCGTGAAAAATCGGRAGTTGCTCAAGGTAAAACTCATCAAGATCGTACTCCCGCATTGCAAAGCTCATAGGAATTGCCGGTCGATACCCGTGCCAATTGGAAGTTGGGCAAAACATCTCTTCATCGAAAGGTGGAGCGTCAAAGTCATCATATGGCGAACTTGCTCGATAGTTTGCCATCTTCAATCTAAAATCTCAAATTGGCAAAGCTTGGMTACAAAGCACAATACTCAACAAACGAGATTAAATGTACCAACAAGAACAAAAAGAAACAAAAACAAAATTCACAAACAAACACTAACACAAACAAACAAATAAGAATACGAACAAAAATAAATAAAAGMAAACACCAGARATCGTAGCCTTTAGCCTTCCCCGGCAACGGCGCCAAATTTTGAATCGAACTTTTTCACRTTTAAAATAATGAAAAGCTCATCCGCAAGAGAACGGAGCTATTGTAGGCGATAAGTTGACTCGAGTCGAATCACAAGGAAGACTAATCGGAAACTATTTCGGTGTTCRATTTTACGTATGTAGAAACGAAAATAAAAGCTAGACTAGACTAAATTAAACACGCGATCAAATTGAGTTTGAGGTTTTCTAACATCTACGAGCAATAAAATTAAAATCTTTAAAACGATTAATAAAACGAAGGTCAAGTGCACCAGAATCGTCTCCACGATCGGGGTTGTCAATCCCGATGGTTCTAAACGACCCTAAGCACGCTTGAACAATAAACTCAACCAAAGCTCATGCTACTCTAAACATCATGCAATTAAAAATGAGAACTTAAGCATTTAAAACCTTCAAATCACCAAACATCTCCAATAAAGAAATGAAAGCTTACGAAATTAACGAGAAAAGTCGCGAAGTTCAAACGAGAAATTAAACTACGAATTACAAACTAATCTATCTAACATCTAAAGTCTGAAATCTAAGAAACTAAAATGAAAATACAGAAAGTAAAACAAAGACGAAGAACAAACGAGGAATTGACGACTCGAACTTGCAATCTTTGACTCTTCAACCCGAATTAGGCGCGTAATTGAACATTAACATTCAAAGGAAAACCAAAGCTACACTATAAAAACTATTAAATAAAGTGCAGGAAAACTTATTATCTAAGGAAGCAACAGCCATCGAGCGATCTTCAGCGTCGAGAACGGTCTTGATCGTCGGACGGCATAGAAAATGATGCATCAACGAACTATTATATCTAATCTTGCTTGAATTGAATGGTGGCATGAACCGAGGGTTATTGACAATATCTGGACCTTTCCCCCTCGTCTCAGCCCCTGAAAATAAAGAAAACCACCGGCTTTTATAGATTTTTCGAAAATAACCGCTCAAACTGCCGGAGCGTCGATGGTGCGTCAGTCGACGCGAGCCAGGCTGCACGCGTCGAACAGGCAGTGCGTCGACCGACGGATCTAGGATCGACGCAACAGAACATTTGCGTCGACATTGCGTTAGTCGACGCGAGCCAGGCTGCACGCGTCGACCAGGCAGTGCGTCGATCGACGGAGCTAGGATCGACGCAACAGAACATTTGCATCGACAGTGAGTCAGTCGACGCGGGCGTAGCGTCGACAGTACGTCAGTCGACGCACCTGCATGGCTTTGGCTCGTCGCTTGTCCCGTTTTCCTCATTTTGAGCTTAGATATTAACATTAAACAAAGTTAGATTATTTCATACAAAATAAATTAAAAATACATTAAACACCATAAGAAACGAAAAACATAAAAAAGGAAGAAAAACGCTAAAAAGATAAACTTAAAACACATAAAAGCACACAACATACGATGCAAAAACACACAAAAATCACATACAAATATGTACAAATCAGGATTGACAACCCTAGCTCGTATACTAAGTGCTCGACGAAATGCCAATCGATCGTGGAGACGATTCTAAGGCCCTAGACCCCCGTTTTATTAATCTTTTAAAAGTTGAATTACATTATTAAAGGTTTTATTAACTTTAGTTAAGTTCTTGCAAAGAGATTGACGCTCTCTTTGCAAGATTCATTTTCAATTGTTCGTAGTATTAATCATATTTTAGATATTGAAATTCTCAAAACAAAAACCCCTTTGTCCGCGTGTTTAGTATAGCATTTTTGTTATTTTCTCATTCGTAAAACAAACACAAAAATAACTTCCGATTAGTCTTCCTCGAGAGATCGACTCGAGTTAAATTACTAGTCTACAAGTGACCCCGTTCTCTTGCGGGCGAACTCGAACTCCTTTTCAAAGCATAGACGCGTATCGGTTAACTGGTAATTAATTTTGAAAGGAACACAAAAGTTCGGCTCAGCTATCTCAATCCTGACTCTAACTCTAGCAAATCTTCCCCAATAGTTTCCCCCTTCTCTTTCGTCGATTTCAATAATCTTCCCCACTTTGTTTCCAATCATTTATATTACCCTTTTATTCATGAAGGCAATAGGGAGATTATGCAATTGCACCCAAATATCAATGTTATCAAAGGCCACCTCCCTAGGATTTTGCAGTCCCTTGACCTCTTGAAAAAGAAAAGGGCTTTTAAAGAAATCCCATGGCCCCTCTGTAAGGACTCTGCGTCTGTCAGTTGAAGATTTGAACTCAATAATGAAAAGATTTTCTCCAACGACTTCGACTTCAACGATTCCAGAAGTCTGCAATATCTTGGGTAGCTGTTGTTTGAAGATCTCCCTATTTGTTTGCTTATTTGAAAAGACCTTTGCCAAGAGGCACATTTTCACTCGATCCGCTTCCAATTTCACCGAATTACCATCAAGGATAACTTTATCTTCTTCTTCGACTCTTGTACATTTCATTTCTTCTACCAATTGTGCAATTTTCGCCGGATCCATGATTCCCCTTACTGCAAACAGAGACCTGAAGCAGTGAATCCACCTACCCAACGGCAGGAACCCTACTCCCACTGCCCTTTTCTAGAGAGAGAAAAGTTCAGAAGAGAATATCTTTTTCATATTAATACTGAATTGAATAGACTGCTGATGTTATTGCAGTGGTGGTTTTCCAGGAAAGTAAAAGCTGTTATAATATATTATTTCAAAGTCAGTCATATGAAAGAGAAATTGTTGAAAAGGCAACGAGCTGAAACAGAATTGACCTCTTGGCCAACTCTAATACTAGCAATTAGGATTCAAACTGGAATTGAAAACGTAGTCTTTCCAATACAACATTGGGTATACACAATAGGGCTTTTCTGCGTACAAGATCCATTGTACTTGTTTGTCGACAAGTAACTCTTAAATAACTGCCACATGTTAAATTGAGGTTTATATTTATTTACTTAAATATTATTACTAGATTGTGAATGTCTAATTTGTCCTTAGTATTTTAGATTTTTTACTTTGACTAATTATTAAAAAATAAATCAAAACTTAATTATTCACAAGAACCCACTACAATCAAACATCATTCTCACTTCTCACTCCTCGAAGCCCGATGAAAACCCACCAACTGATGACCTAAATCCAGCACCATCAACGTGAGTGCCAACCCCTTTCAATCGCTGAGATTTCGTGTCTTGTGAGTTCGTAATCCGGATAAGGTTTATCATACTTCGTTAATGTGTTGGGGCTTTTACTGCTGGAGGGTTTGTTATCTAAAAATAGAGACCAAAACTCGACAATTCGAAGCCCAACCGTATTTTAATGCTGGAGACTCTTGATTTAGAGGTTAGACCTAATCTTTATTTCGATTTCCAGTGAAATTGTCCCATTTTACAAAATAACTCTAAATTTTGATGTGTGACTGTGTGTTGTGCATACATATATTTCTTGTGTTTTTGCTGGATATGAAACTTGATTTATTAAATATTGCTTTTAATCAGCAAGGTGGGTGAAGGCACTCAATCATCATCATCATGCGAGGTGTTTTGTTGCTTCCACTTCAGAGAAGATTAAAGTCCATAAAAAATAATTGCAACCTTATTTTATTTCTCTTTCGCTCTTCTTTTGATATGTAGTAGTATAATGTTGTTGAGTAGTGTGTTCGATCTTATCAGGAAAAAGAGGCTAGATGAGTCTGCCTTTAAAGGTTTCAGCAATATAATCGAACGTTCATGCAATCATAGATCGCCCAGTGTGAGCCATCTAGCTTTGTTCATTCGAAGAATTTTTGTTACTATCATGTGCGAACATATTTTAATGATTAAGGCTGAATGTTGCTTGTATTTGACACATTGTGTATTTTTCATTCATCATTAAATTAATCATTGATGGGAAAGCTGTAACAAAAGTGGCACTCCCATTTTCGATAAATCAGTTGTGGAGACTAAGGCTGAGGTTCTAAAATATGTATGTAGGTGATTACTCACTCTGAAGTCCGAACAGCATATACCCGTGTCTCAATTTTAATGATAGTCGTGTTGATGATTTCCTTTTATTTCATTTAATTTAACTTTGTGTGGGTATGGTCATTATAACTCCTCTGTCAATCTATACACTCACAGAGGAGGAAACAAGTTAGAGGTGTCTATAGAACAACAAGAGATTAATTTTGCTGGAAAAGTGGCTCTTGATTCAGGGCTCTCTACTGGTGGGTTCACGGATTGTTGCTTCAGTATGGTGCTTTATTTGTCTATGGTGTTGATGTCGGTTATGGATAGGTAAGGGTGCAATTGAATATCATTCCATTTCAGGATTTATTTATTTATTGAATTCTTTGAAGCCATTATTTCCTATGTTATAAGTGCATTCAAAGTTAAGAGAATATCTAAGAAAAATATAGACCTCGTGGATATTATTCTTAGGTGAGGTGGTTGAAACTTAATGAAATTGCATAAAATCTGGTAATAAAAATTTAGACGAATCAGACCATGAGTTTCTCAAGTATGGGATTTTACAATAACCAGAATTATATTCTCTATCTCTTTCTCTCTCCCTCTAAATCTTAGGTTGCATGGTTACAGGCAATGGTTTAACAACTAATTAGTCTAGGATTCTTGTTTTTGTTTAAGAGGCTCTGACAAAATACGGCGACATGAATGTGTAAGTCTTATTGAATGGTGATAAGTCCAAAAAGTTGGGTTACTAAATATATGGGGTACTGACCTCAGAGTAGAGATCAGCGACCTGAAATATCTTCTGAATACGTTACAGTGACCTGCCAAGCCTTCAACGAACCTCCTAGCGACCTCGCTGGTCCTGCAAAATAGCGCCTGGAACAGGTCGGATTTCGAGCCCGTTAGGCCCTCCGATGCTTAAGTCAAAAGCAAGTTTAATACACTCAATCCTTCTCTTGAATAATATAAGATGCAATTATGATATGTTGATAAGATAAATAATGAGAAGTGTACACCTCCTTTATAGAGACAAGAAGTATCCCTCCGCCTAGGGTTACCTTCTTCCATCACAATTCCACAAATACCATAACTCTACCACCGTCTCAATATTAGGATTCC
This sequence comes from Phtheirospermum japonicum, assembly GCA_014905375.1. Lineage (NCBI taxonomy): Eukaryota > Viridiplantae > Streptophyta > Magnoliopsida > Lamiales > Orobanchaceae > Phtheirospermum > Phtheirospermum japonicum. The sequence goes on from BMAC01000839.1 coordinate 452,337, forward strand.
TCCCACATAGTAAATTCCCATAAATAATAAACTTCTCATTAAATTACCAGAATAGGCTTGGCCCTATTATTCTTTCCACATAGCCCATCAAGACATCATAAATTACTCGTATTAAGACCATATGCTTGATATTCACAAAGCCCATAACCGAGCTCAGACACCACAAAACATAAGAGGTCGCGACCTTATATGAGAACACATCCTCATATTACAGGTCGCTACACTATAAAACAAGCTCGTCCACTTCTCAAAGAAGCCACCCAGCTCGCTCACCTCCTAGAGGAACACACTCTTCAGGAAATGAGGTCGCCTTTCAAAAATAACCACATATATCCAATAATATCATGTATGGACATTTTGGTCCGCATCAGCTAGTCCCCCATGTTCTAGCTGATTGAGGTACGAAATCAGATAGGACATGTAAAATAAAATCAAACAAGCACAAACATTAAAGATAACAGTGAAACATATACACATAAACAACCACACCTTACCACATTTCAGAATCACACAGCTCGACCAACCGAGCTATAACACCAATCAACTTACTAACAGATATCAAGTATACCTGCGACCTCCAGAATACCAGCTCGCTGAGTTCACTCATTATTACAAGATGATCATCTCGAGAGGGACGACCAGCGAGTCCCCAGTCCAAATCCCCAATCATACACATAACGACCTCCCAACTATTATGCTTCGACCTGAAACAACACTCAGACTTAATAATTTCAAAAGCGCAATCATGAATAACCCCAAAAGTTAAAGCACGCCTTTTTCTGTCTATCACATCTCTTTTACGCCTCATTAAATGTGGCCTGCCACTATCTCAAACACGTGTCACATCCTTGTTTTCTCGGAGTTTAATAAATCCGTGGGCCCTAAAATGAATGGCCCAAAGCATTCCTGATAGCCCTAATTATTTTCCCACTCGTACCTGTCCCATCAGCTTTCCGCCGCCAAACACAAAAACCCTTCATCTCTCTCATTCCTTCTTCATCCGAAATAAATCTCCATACTCGCTCTGCAACAAAGCTCATATTCCTCGAAATTTCCCAAAAAACATCAATAAATTCAAAACCTGTCGCTGACCTCCAGGATACTAAAAATGGGTAAGTCTCCAATCCTCCTTTCTACTAATGGATTTTAATTTGCACAAGTAGCGCATATGTACACTGTATCTGTCACTTTTGCTGAATTGTTGTGTTTTATATTGTCTTTCTCTATATGCTTGGATTTATGATGAATATAGCATCCTCCGATCCCAATTCCCAAAACCCAACTCTAACACCTGACTCCAACCCTAGCGAAAACCCTTATATTCTTCAAAGGAGACGTACTCAGCCCCCATCTCCCGTCTCCAGTCCCCGCAATGAAAGAGAGGGTGAAAACCTCCCAGAAAGCACTTCTCCCACCCCTTTAGCCTTAGCAAATATTCCAGAGGGCATTCCTTTACCTCAAACCACTGCTCCCCCTCCTTGCGAGCATTTTCTTGAAAATCCTGTAACCATAGCTCGTTCCCTAGAGGCCAGCGACCTACCTCCCTCATCCCTTTTGACTAAATCGATCAAGGATAATTATTGGCTACTCCCTGAGCCAGAGGTATTAGAATTCTTTCAACGAACAATCAATCTACCTGAGACGGCCCAGATGGTCCAACCTGACATACTTCATTTGGACCCCTTGCGACCATCACCCTATCACATAAACCTGTTTGACGAGGTGCTCAGGCGGGATTTAGGTTCCCCCCGCATCAATTTTACATTGACATCTCACTTCTGTACAAAATCCCCCTTTTACAATTAACCACCAACTCCATGGAATATCTGGCGGGCTATATTATACTATGTAATTATTACAACACTCATCCCGACCACGACTTCTTTCATTTTTTTTTCAAATAAAATATCAGAGTCACTCCTTTTACCTCGCTACCCGTACCGGTAAAGCTCGCTTTCTAGTAAATCCTTCCAATAAAGTTCCTGAATGGAAAAAGAATTTCTTTTTTATTCACAACACTGAAGACTGGCCTTTCATAACCGAACTACTAGATCATACCCCAAAACAATCTAATCCTCCCAACCTTAAGCACTCTCCCATTTTATATAAGAAATACTCCGACCAGCTCGCGGCGTGGAGCAAGCGCCCATTTGACGTGGTGCTGCTCACCAACAAGTCCAAAATCTTCAGATATGTGGGCACTGAATCTCGCCCCCTCGATTCGGACCTTGCACTAACTCGATCAGAGTTCGGTAGGTCTCCTGCGTTACAAATGCTACCTTAATCCTTTAACAATTATATTCCATACTAACACTTCATTCTTGTTCACAGATGCCTTTTGCGAAACTTGCGTTTCCTCGAGCTTGGTAGAAATTGTGGCGCAGACCGAGCCACAACCTGAGATCACTTCAGCACCCCCACCTTCGATCAGCGTAGACGAAATCCTAAATGAAGCATTCGGAGCGGAAATTAACCCTGAAGCCGAAGACGAGATCGAAGAGAACCAACCAATTAAAAAGACTTCCAAGGGGAAGCGACCCATCCGAACTTTTGCTAGGAGACCCGACTCACCCACTCCAGAGCGAAGGCAACTTCGCAAGACCTTTGGCGGCGCTACATCCAGCTCGCCGAGCCTAGAAAAGGATTTGGCCAAATGCGAGGATGCAGCTGCCATAAGAGTACTCCTCCAAGAACGCGCTCGGACCCAGGTATACTTACCACCATACTCTGACCCCCAAACCACCCAATAACACAAGATTAATCTTATATTATGCCTATGTTTGTTGCAAACAGCTACACACCTTATTCTCCATGGTGGCTGTCCAACTCGCAGCCCGCGCTGAAGACAATGAATTACAAAAAACCTGTGAAGAGCTAACTGCCCAAGCTGAACAGTAAACAAAACAACTCTCTCTGACGCAAGGCGAGCTGGACGAAGCTCCTAAAAGTCTAAGTGCAAGCGAGGAGGAGAATAGTCTCCTAAAAAGTCAAGTGGCGCCTGAAGGATGAGACAACTCGCATGGCCAACGAACTTCGAGAGCAGGTTAACAAACTTGTTGAGGTCGTGCGGACCAGAGAAGAACAAATCCAGGCAGCTCGCGAACAGGGCACCAATGAGGGTCGCAAGCAGGGCGTTGTTGAGGGTCGCCGGACCTTGTTATTGAGCGAGGTGGGCCAAAAATTCACCAGTTCATATCGAGAGGAGCTGATCAAATCCTTCAGGAAGTCGACACTATACCTTGGCAAAATGAATGTGGGGAGCAGAGAATGGGTTCGCAATACCATAAGGATAGTCAAGGAGCAGCTCGCGGCCAAGAACGTCACCTACGACCCGGACGTGAAGGCCATCGTCGACAAGATGACCCCCTTCAGCACCTGGAAAGGCGATTGGAAGCAGCCCGTGACTGCTAAATGGTGGTTAGCCTGCCAAGGCCGAGCCATCCTTTCTGCTAACCTCTCGACTGAGCTAGACGCGCCACC
>BMAC01000839.1:463272-478608 GCA_014905375.1 Phtheirospermum japonicum
GGTTGTTGTTGCCTCAAACTCTAAGGATGACCCTGCTAAGGAGGCTGACAACTTCACCTCACAGGTCATCATCATGAACCACCCTAGACAGATTGGACAAGGACACGCCCCGATTACCTCATATCTCAGCGCCAGAGGCGGTCAAGGTGGTGTCGTCGCACAGGGCCCCTCGCCGGCAAAGCCCCCAAATTCTTATATATGTATATATGTACATATGTGTGTGGTGGCTATTGTATATAAAAATATTAACATAAAGAACAAACTGGTGAGCTGATGGAATGGTGCAGTGGATGTGTTTTTCACTCTTCTATTCAGAGTTTGATTACTAGTTTTGCTATAAAACTTAATTTCTTTTTCTTTTTTTTTATATTTGATTATTTTTTACACCAAAAAAGCCCATCACATTGTGACTCGTTGCATCCCCAAATTAAAATATTTTTCCCAATCCCACCCACATTTATATTCTTGAGAAACTTGATTGTGAAAGATTGGTTGAGAATTTTGCAAAAAAAAAAAATAAAAATTGCAAGAAGATCGATTTCCATGGCTAATTCATTAGCAGATTTTTATTTTTTTGTCGCCTATCTTATTATATTGATATTGAGCAATATTTATTATAACATCATTTAAGTGAGATCAGAATGTGAGTATGTTAATTTCTTTATTATATACCTTATTTAATGTGTTAAATCAATGAAATTATAATTTTTCTCAATTGATTTTTGTTATTTTTAATATGTATATATAGTGTAAACACAAGGGCCCCATTTTTGTTTTCGCTCCAAGCCCCTGAAAGCCTAGGTCCGACACTGCCTCCCACATTGTTGTTAAGTTTGCATACAGATCTGGAAATAGACTGTAGTTTTGACATGCAAATTATTTTTCTGAACTATTAACACTGTTTATTATGTTGTTTCATGTTGATATGCATTTTTGTGTTTCTATTTTTACCTTGGTACCTTTTGGAGATTCCAGGAATGGAAGTATCAGAGATCTAGTTCAATGGATGGATAGTTTTCTCAAATACACTTTGTGCCTTGGCTTTAAATATCTCGATCTTCCTGGTAATTGGTAGAACTGGTGCAATGACCATTCTGAGTGGCTGGCGTTTTGAAAGACTGGATACTTATTGCTCTTTCAACCGTCATATTTCCGTAATCAACTATCTACAATCTAAATATCGGTTATGCGATTGGTAACACCGACGGGAAGGAGTCTAAATCAATGAACATTAAAAAAACCATCATTGATGGACATTGCACATAACATGATTAATTTGACTCAAGGTCTGACGCTAATAGAAGTTGCTTACTTGGAAAAGGGGCTGAGCTTTTTTCGTAGTAATAGTGGGCCGGTCTCATGAGATTTATGTCGGCCATCGGAATCAAACAAAGGTCGAAGGACCACTCAGTTCATGATGGGTCATTGCGGCGGGCTCGCCTGGCTCCATTCCTGGACCTAACAACAGACGGGTGGGTCGTGCCAGTATTAGGCTCACCCCAAACTCTTTGAGAGAGTAACACCGGCCGAGCAGGAAAGGTTTTAGGAACTTGATTTGTGTATTTGAAGGGTGGGTTTTTGTGTTTGGAATTTTATTTTCCCCCAGAAAAGACACCCTATACCACTTGGGTTATATCTGATTCTATTGAAGCTACGAATTTTATTATTGTCAATTCCCCATAGTTGTAAGACTAGAAATTCGAATCACTCTTACAAGTAGTTGATTATAATGTTTTCTTACTTTTCTAGTTAGACTGAATTGATTAAAATGCAAATGTCTGATCTGCCCTTCCAGAAGTCCAGCCCAACAGACCCCACGTCAATGGTATATTGAATAAGAATGGTCCTCTGGTCTCACATTTCCAAAGAACATTCATTATTTATTTTGTTTATGTAAGAAAAAAAGAATGTGAAAAAAAAATATTATTATCCAAATAAGAGAGAGTTGCACAGAAAAGAAGAAAAAACTGCAATCATCCAAGGACACGAATGGTAACATAAGCAATCATCTATATAATTACATTCATCTAAAGAACCATATGCATAACATTAACAAGCCCAACCCAATCTTGCCCAATGCCGAACGAACAGTTCATGTAAGAACATTCATGTGAACGTAGGAAAGTGCCAGAAAGCTTCCTTATCGGTCCACCCGTATTAAAATCAATCGTTCTTCACTTACGAAAGGGTATTTTCACCATTCCTTTCATGTCGCATAATTTGCAAGAGATTGCCTCTGATCCTAAATGTGGGCCCCACGATCACCATGGATTAAGAAAACAGTGCACCAATGGACATCCGAGTCTCGCTCACTACATGCCAAGAACACTCAAGAATATAGTGGGCCAAAACTTGGTAATTCGGGCCCTTTCTAATGTTATTACAAAAGGAAAGGTCCATTGGTTGTACGTGTTTAACAGGTCTTGCGGGATGCTAAAACCACGTGCGTGCGTATATTCGCCCGAGCTCTAAATTGTAAGTCTGAAAAAAATCGAAACCTTGCAGGCTTTGCAACTCTTGCGTTAAGGGCCATGATTTAAAGGAAATAATAAGCATGTTTAGAATATTGACTTCGAGCTATTCGACGATACAAAAGCCCATCAGAATCAATCCTTGTAAAGTCTTGGTATTCAAAAAATGCGATACTTTCTCCTCTAATCATTAAAGTGCAATATTGAGGTCCATTGATTGTGTCCTAGAATGGGACATTTTCGTTCTTGTTTGCTCGAGGCTTGATGTGTTGCCTCATGTAGTGATATCGAAATGTCTGAAATTTGGATTTAATAAGTTAAAGGATGCGATATAATATATGCTCTGCAATGGATTGCAACGAAAGAAAATATAGAAATCGAAAAAGATGTGTTGAAGCTTATTACAACTCGGGCTGGTATGTATGTATGTACGTATGTATTATTGACTATTTTTTTGTTCCATTTGGTTTTTGTGCACCCAATAACCGTATTAAATGAATATTATTAAAAAACAAGCAGGGTTAATTCCGGATGAGAATTTAGTGGAGCTGCTCGATTTAGCATTATCGGCCGACATAGTGAATACAGTTAAGAATGTCTTTGGCTGCATGAGAAAATATCATTGGCCACAATGACCATTCATAATTGCATCAATATGGTCTCAAACTCATTCCAAATAATTTGTTCAAAAATGCATAGCTCAAAGCTACCCTACTAGAAATACAAAGAAGAGCATCATTTAGACACTTCAAGTTATATTCTGAAAGTAGCTAATGGAACATTAATTTGTTCAAATCAAGTTTAGCAAACACTTCTTGGGAATGAACAACATATACTACTACATACTGTTTTTGTGAGGACCAATCAAGTATCAGATGTAATAAGAAAATACGGATGGATTTATAGTGTTAAGCATCATCAAAGACATATAGAGGTGTCTTGCCCTTAGAGAATTGTCGAGCAACCTGTTGAATCAGAGAGAGACAAAGATAAGTGAAAATAATATAAAAAAAAAGCTCACAAGTGCTGGATAATGTACTCAAACAAGGTAGCCCTGCTTCTTGCCTCTCGTTAAGAATCTGAAGGCTTGGGCACAGACATTTCTGAGATGTTCGCCTCGCACACCTTGAATAGTTCGTCCGCACCATAGTAGACGATGTGATTTTATCGAACCCCACCTATCTGGGATGTCATGTCGGGAAATAGCGCTCTTCATAAGTGAACATATTTCCAACGTCCAGAATCTCATTCGGATTTATCAAAATATCATCCTCCGAAATCGGGTCAAATGATAGTTGGTTTCTAGCATCCGAGTCCCTACAGTTCTTTAAATGTCCTGCATAAGAGCTGTCTTTGTCTTGAATAGACTTACTCTGCTATATTTTTATCCATATTCTAACCCACAAACCCCTTTTCTTCTGTCCAAATTCTGCCAAACATTTCCTCGAACACCTTTTGAGCATTAAAAAATACATACTGCACTTTATCTACGGGTAAAGGCATTTCCTTTTCCACACCATAGATTCTCAAACCATCTATCTCATCAGCTGACACACAAATATTAGGGATAGCCATTATACCTGGTTTGGCGATTTTGGGTTGCCCTCGCATAAATTTGATTTCGTGTATTGCATCTTTTTTCTTCCTTTTTTCTTCCTTGCCATTAGCTGAATAAAAAGCTGTCAAACTACAAATTGATTAATTGTGGTGAGTGGAAATGCTCGATGGAGCTGCGTTTTCGGCCAATAAATAATTCCAGAGCAACATGAAATCTATGTCAGAAACTGGAGATACAGAAAATGGCCTACCGACAAACATAAATCAATCAAAATATAGATTAAGTTGTACCAATTGCAAAAGATTAAGAAAAAAACCTCGTAAAGATATGGTTTTATGATACGTCAAACTTGGGGAAAAAAATACCCAAGTGAGGAAGAAGACGTAGTTCTTCAGAAATATGATGTTGTTTTTAAATCTTTAATTAAATAAAATGTACACGGTTACCTTTCAAAATAAAATCAAGTTAGGGTTAGCATTCATAATAAAAATAAATTTAATTATATTATTTTCATTATTATTTTTATAAAGGTTATTTTAGTAATTTTGTTATTATAATAATATAAGGGGGGAATTGTCAAATGACCCTTCAAATTGGGGTCCATTTATCAATAAGTCTCACCTCCAATTGTAAGTCAAATAGTACCTATATTTTGTCAAATAATCCAAATATTTAACGTGACATGCCCATAAACTCCTCCCTTTTTTGTTTTCGACCGCTTTTTTGACAAAAAAAAAAATTTCTCACCTCCATTTGTCAATATCTTCAAAAATCAAAAAATCTCTTTGCGCACAATTTCTTCATAATCGAAAATTCTTTAGAATCAAAAAATTTCTTTACACAAGTTCTTCAAATATGATTCAAGAGTACAATCGATTGTAAGATTCAATGGACTACAGTCGGTTGTTTTGATTTTTTTTTTCGAAAAACTGCAGACCAATTTTCGATTCGATTTGACCATCCAAAATCGTATTACAACGGCTTTTCTTTTGCCCAATTCTCTTCTGGTATAATCGATGGCTTCTGATCCGAGTACAACTTCTGGTAACTATGATGAATTTTGTTTCGATTATGAATTTTTGATTTCTTACGTTATGTTAAATTCTGACAATTTTCATGATTTTTGTTTTGATTATGAATTTGTTTCGATTTTTGAATTTTGTTAAATTCTGGCAAATATCTGTGAGTTTTTCCCTAATTTTTGATTTCTTACGTTATGTCAATCATAATAAACTACTTCTTACTTTTTCTCTACTTTTTTTTACATGTAGTTAATGCTATTGGCAGTGGAATCTTTGTCTTTTGCTTGTTTGATGGTGAGACTTTAGCTTACAAGATAGATATTAGTGATTCGTTCGACAAACTCTTGATGAAAATACAAAGTCAGTGGAAGAAACTGCGCAAAGATAATTTCACAATGCACTACTCGACTCGTGATTTTTCTAATTGTGTTTTGGCTACTGATGATGACTTTAATATTATGGTGTCGTTGGCTGTGTTATAATTTGGACCGTTTGACAGTTGAAATATCAAAGAAAGATCCCGATGGTGTTGGAACTTGCGAGCAGTCTGCCTATTCGTCTTATAACGAGAATAGCTATTTGACAAATATGGACAATAATGTTGTTGAAAGAGATTTACTTCCTCTGTTTTGTCCCTCGAATAACAAGACTCTTTTGACGGATGGTTGGGTAAAGTAATCACTGGTGTTGGTCAAAATTTTGAAGGTGGTGCTACAGAGTTTCGTATTGCATTGCGTAAAATGGCAATTGGTGCTGGCTTTGATTTCAATTGGGAGAAGAATGATTCTAAAAGAGTTTCAACAACATGCATCAAGAAGGAGAGTACGGGCTGTGGTTGGTATGTGTATGCCTCGATGGAGCCTAGCGATGTTTGTTTTTACGTGAAGTTAATGAACAACATAAATACATGTGGTTCATATTTTAGATCTTTGAAATATAACCGTGTGTGTGCAGATTTGGTTTGTAACTTGATTCTAGACCAAGTTCGTAAGAATCCAGAGACTCGGCCGATTAATATTGTAAAGTTTTTTTTGCACGAATATGGTTTGGATATATCGTATACCATTGCATTTGATGGTGTTGAGAAGGCGAAGAAGTGCATCCATGGTGATGAAAACGAGTCATTCGAAATGTTAAGCAGACACGTAAAGGCTATTTCATAATCAAACCCGGGCTCACATGTTGTTTTGGATGTGAATGCAACATCTTGCAAATTTCGAAAAATCTTCATATCGTTGAAAGGTTGCTTTGATGGATTTAACTTTTGCCGTCCATTGTTGTTTCTTGATGGAACTTATCTAAGAGGGAAGTTCAAAGGACATATAGCTGTTGCCACAGGCAAGGATGGTGATAGAGGTAAAGCCCCTACTAAATGTACTACTTACTATATTTTCTGTAATTACTACTCTCTGATTTAGTTTATTTTTCATTATATAACCAGGTTTATACCCATTGTCATTTGCTGTAGTGGATTCTGAGAACACTGCAAACTGGAAATGGTTCTTGGAAAACCTTCAGAAATTATCTCACCATCTCGTACGGTAACTTTTATTTCCGATAGGAACCTTGGTCTACTTGAGGCCATGATTAAAGTCTTTCCAGGTTTCCCCCATGGTTACTGTTTAAACCATCTTAAGATGAATTTGAAGGACAAATTTAGCGGGAAAATGGCGACTAAGGTCTTGAGAAATAGAATCATTTGGCTTTTGATGAATTGTGCATATGCCCCCACAGTCAAAGCATATCAACAGCACATGAATGATCTATTAAAAGAAGGTGGACGCACGACACAGAGTTTTTTTGAAAATATTGATCCATGCCATTGGGCTAATGCGTATTTTGTGGGTCAAAGATATGGAGAGATGAGCTCTAATGCGGCAGAATCATTTAATAATTGGATCCTTCAAGCAAGGCATCTCCCAATCACAGTTTTGGTTAACTCAATTAGAGTGAAGATGATGAAATCATTTTTTGGTATGTAACAATTTTTCATTCTTTTTTGATGATTTTTTGTAATTATACAAAAAATAATTTTTCATATCCTGTTGATTTAGTACGAGATTAGTTGTGATTTTTATATATATTTCTAATCATATTAGAAATTAATAAGTTGTTTGTTTATTTTGTTCTCAGATAGAAGAGGTAGTTGTCGGAATTGGACCAATGTATTCTGTCCGTCAACTGAGAAGAAGTTGACGATGCTCATCGACGAAGGGAGGACATGGATTGTTGTTGGATCGTCTGATTCAATTTACGAAGTGCAATGTGTTCCTTCAGTTGTAGTTAATATTTCAGAGGGCACTTGTTCTTGTCGACAGTGAAAAATCATCGGTCTACCATGTTCGCATGCAGTAGCATGCATAATGAGCGAAGGCAGACCTATGCACCTTTTTGTTGATGAGTACTATCATGCACAGAGTTACATAAAGTCATATTCAGCACCCATTCATCCTGTTTCAATGTTTGACCAACCCCAAGCCCATCCGGACCATGCTTTGATTGTCCCACCAGAGTCAATGAGGCCTCCTGGAAGACCTAAAAAGACGAGGATATTGTGTAGGGGAGAACACATTCCGAGAGCTATGAAATGTGGTAGATGTGGACATATCGGCAATCATAATAAAAAGACATGCACTGAACCTCTTGTTTAGATTTCTCAATCTTTAGTAGACACAAAATATCGATCTATTATTTTTTAAATTATAAAAGATTTGTACTGATTATAAGCATTTTCTTACTTATATTATTGCTTCGTTAGTTGAGGTGATGAATTTATATGCTCTTTCTTAATGTGTTGGTGTTTTTTGCCCTACTGGTTTGTTTGATTTATTGGTTTGGTTTTTTTAGTGAAATGAGATTTGTACTCACTATAAGCATTTATATGCATTTTTGTTAACTAAACATACTGGCATGTTCAGGTAATACTTGTTGTTGGTTTTCAGTAAGAAATTCACATATTAAGTAATCGAGTTTCCTTACATTTTGAAAAAAAAAACGCCCTTACGTAATATGTTAATTTCTTACGGAAACACAAATATTTCTTACATTTTGAACAAATTTCTTACTATATGTGTACTGAATCACTAAACGCGCATACATGTATGCATATATAAAGGGACTCAAATAATTTTGATTATCGATTCAAAAACCATGCAATTTCAATGATCATGCATACACACTGCATTAAACTTGGCAATTCACTATTTTGATCGATATACGATTCAATTACACGACCATATCTAAGCATTTCTAACTAGATCCTCGCCACATCAAAATGAATACAAATCCACATCAAAATATATCTTACTAAGTCAGTCACATCAAAATAGAAAACAAACGATTCCCAAAACAGTTGTTTTACAATTTCTAGCCATTCATTACAATAGCCTTCACAATCTCTGTTTTAAAAACTTGAAGATCATCTTTTGAAAGCTTCTTTGGAATCTGTTCCCTTTGCATGATCTTCTTCATGAAGTAGCAAACGTAAATTGCACAGTCGTTCCTGGGGCATAAAAACGATTAACATGAGAATAGTTATATGAACAATAAGCTAATTAGTATGCAAACAATAAACTAGTACTGTTATTCTTCGAAACACTTACGTGTCTACTCCTTGTTGAGGAATTTCTTTTACACTCTCGAGTGGTAAGTGAGTAGACTCTTCGTCCTTGGTTAAAATCCCAGCCACATTTGTCTCAATAATTTCTTTTTGTTAATAGAAAAAATCATCGATGGTGGTTTACTCAATAAAGTAACAAATTAACTAAAACTAACATTATTTAAGTAAAGATTTTGTCATACCATAACTTTTGCGTCTTCACGGAATGCATCCTTTCTACCCTTCCTAGGCTTCATGGAATTATAGAACCGACATTTGACGTCATATTCCAAGAGAGTCCAACGAAATGGGCTTGTTTCTTTGTTGTGTCTTGTCGAGACCATTGGGAAAAGAATAATTACATCCTTGACTGCCGATGCATCAGCCACTTGTTTGAAAATGGGATTGTCGACACAGTTTTTCTTAACAATAGAAGTCTGTATTTTTTCAGGCAAGAAAATATTATGATATGATATAATTGAAACTGACAGTAATGTAAGACTAACTAGTGTTCAAGAAAGTACCCAACAATGTGCACGAATTATCACTGCCTTGTCATCCAAACTACTTGTTTCAACAAATGTTATGCATAGGCATCAATCACCGGAAAATAATGTATGAGTCAACACTAAGCAATATTTGTCAATGATAACATACATAACAAAAAAATTTAATAATGGAAGATAAAATAGATTAAGAATTTTCTTAACTTACACAATTACTGATATATTTACATCTAAATATATCCAAGATATTCTCCACAGTCACAAGGATGCGATTTTCTTTGTCGTAGAAAACTGTCTCCCTGTTTGCAAAAATAAAATAAAATAAAAAAATAATAATAATATTAAGATTCTAGAAGAGTAGACGAGTAGAGTATGAAATAGTGATGTAGTATTAAACTGTGACATAAAGTAAGAAATCTTACATTGTCCCTTTCTGGCCCAATAATATGAATCTTTCAAAATATTTTGGGGGCAAATCCCATCCACAATTTGCCGGTGACTGTCTATCTACCTTCTCAAGGAATATGATTTGACCAGCAGTGTATTCCCAGTCCACTATTCTGTTGTAACCGGGAACCACTTCTTGCACCATGGATTTCTTTCTCCCTTCCCCATAATCATAATCCTTGCATTCAGTCAGCTTCCTTTTTTTGTTCTTAATCTTCTGATACATTGAATTCTGTTTGCTCTCAGCACCTTCAACATTATCTTTCCCCTCAAAATGAGCTTGGGTGATTGCATGTACCTCACCCTCAACCTGAATTGCGAATAATTCAGCATCAAGGTCCACAATGATCTCATCTTTCTCGATCTGCTCTTTTTTAAGAAACTTGATTTCTTCTTCAAGAGAAACAATTTTCTTTGTTGCTTCTTTTAGTTCTGTTGACCCGATTCCTCCAAGATCCTCAGTTTATCGACAGCCTAATTGTATGTTAACTTATCCCCATTCACAGTTTGTAGATCAACATCACCCTCAACCTGATTTGCAAATAATTCAGCATTAAGATTCACAAACTCTTCATCTTTCTTGATCTGTGATTAACATGAATTTGTCTTGATTTTAGTTAGTATTTTAGTTAGTTTTTCCTATTGTTTTCGGTGAAAGTTGGATAAATTGAGCACATTTTTGTATTTTCTTATCTCCAACTTGTTTTATCATATTTTAATTATAATTAATTAATTTTATGTTTATTTTAGATATTTTGAAGTGTTTTGGCCTGAAGATAGTCGAGGATGGGCATACGAGTGGAGTTTCAGCGAAAATGGGCCGCGATTTGAAGAATTTGAAGCTGCCGATTATCTATAACGGTTTTCCATCTGAAACCGTTCTAGTAGCCCTGGCCGACCGCAACTCTTCGTAGCGTCGACCGGTTTACGTCGGTCGACGCAAGAACCGATGTCGATCGATGCACCTGCCCACAAACTCTCTGTAGCGTTGACCATTTTGTGTCGGTCGACGCAATAACCGACGTCAATCGACGCAAACGTGCTGAAAACGCGTTTTTGTGGTTTCTTGCTGCCCAAGACTTCCCACAACTATAAATACCCTATGTATTTAGGTTTTTTACATACATTATCATATTACTAGGGTTTTAAGGCCTCTTAGGGGTTGACAACCCCAACGAGTGTCCTTCGATTTCTTAGTTTCTCTTAATAATTCTTAGTTTTAAATTCTTAGACTTTAGATTAGCTATTAGATAGTTTAGATTCAAGATTTCTTCACCAAAACGCTGCGGATCTTCTTAGTTTAGTTAGTAAGTAATTATTTCTTTCACTCTTTAATTTAGTTGCATGTTTTTCATTAGTTTAATTAATAATTATTGCTTCCATGACGAATTGTGCTTTTGATTTCTTTGAGATCGAGATGTTGATTAAGTTTATGATCGTAGGCTAGATCTAATGGGTCTAGAGCCTAGATTCGCTGTGAACCATTAATTAGATTTTCCCAAGAGGTCGTGGAGATGAATCGAAGCTCTAGAACCCTAGTTTTCTTAAAATCGTTTTAAAAGCCTTTTAATTAATTAATTCATAGTTAAATTAATCTTAGATCTTAGATAATTAATTTTTAGTTTAAATAATCTTAAATTTAATTAATTAGATCGTGATTTAATTAACTCTTAGTTTTAATTAGTTTAATTAATTTCTAGTTCTTAAAACAAATCAAACAAAACCCTGTTCATGTATTATTTTCTTTAATTTATTATTCGTGAAACGCAAACACAAAATAAATGCTGAAGATCATCATACAGTTTTTGAGCAGTCACTATCTCTTCATTTTTTTGATGCCTTTCCTCTTGAAGCTGTTCATTTTCTTCCAACAATCTTTGAGTTTCCTCAACTCTTCCCTCCTCAATCGATGGCGCAGTCACTATCGCTTTAGCTTTTTGTCGGAGTTTCAACTTCATCTTAATTGGTCTCTCATTCATAACAGTCTTCAAGTTCTTGAACATGTTTTCTTCATTAATTGTGGGTGTTAGAGCACTGGTGATCACATGGAATTCAGTGTTACCACGTGTAAATTCTTTACTGAATGTCACTGTTTCCTACTACATGTATTAAATTCCTTACTTTATGTCATGTGTTCTTACTACATTGTCAGACAAAAATAATAGGCTTTTTCATTACTTACTTTATGTCATTGTTACTAACTTTATGACAAACTATTTTCATATTATAAAGCCAAGGCAGAAATAATGTTACAACTTTTGAAAATTGATTTACCTTGTCATCTGTCAAATTTAGAAAACTGTCCTTATCCACTGTTTTCCATACACTGGGCAGATGCCATTTCAAAACTCTTGGTATGCGGTCACCTTCTCTCGGGTTAGCTATTCTTGCATGCTCGCAAAGCCAATACTGTAATGTTTTTTTCCCAAACAGATTCCATATTAGTTAAATAGAAATTGAATAAATGATATTTAGTTATAACTAATCAAGAAATATCTTACCATCAAACATGTAGTGCATTCTAGAATTTTTGATGGCTGATCATGATTCTCAACCATGGACTGAACAAGAGTACTCAATATAGCCTCACTCCAGTCATACGTCTTCATCTCGTCAATGTTCTCAACGTACTAAACCCCCATGATATTGAAGTCCCAGATGTACAGAAAAATAGAGAACAAATTGTTATCAAAGACAATATTCTGACAGTGTCTTCAACTGCAACATCACCTTCAGTATCCAGGACCAACGCCAATTTCGATTTGAGTAGCTTCACAGTCAGCTCCTTCTCCTCCACACCACTGAATATACGATTAGCAAATTCCCATACAAGATTCTTACCCTTATAAACCTCAATACGACGTGTTCCATCAACCAACCCAAAAACAAATCTAACATCCTCCGCATGTATCCCAACATCATGAGACCCAAGCTTAATTGTTGGTGTATCTTTATGGAAATTCCGAATTACAGACACTATATTATTCTCGTTCTTTATACAATTTGCAGTAGTTAACTTCTCATCATATATGCACTTAAACAACAAAAAGAAAGGCATTTTAGCCATCACGTTTAGATGCTCCTCTTTCAATTGATCTCTTATACCTCTGATAGTCTTTATTATTGTAGCCATTGTAAACCTCATTTGGTCACTAGCCCTAAAAAATGGTCAACAATCAATCAATATAAATTAAAATAAGATCAAATGTGTATATAAAAACATGTATCAAAAATTTCATACACTAATTTGAACATAATCACAGAAAACCTAGTGAACAATTTCCTACTGAATCTCAGAAAAAACAGTAGGGAATCGAAGGTGTTTCACATAAAATAATTTGAACATAATCACAGAAAACCTAGTGAACAATTTCCTACTGAATCTCAGAAAAAAATAGTAGGGAAATAGAAGGTGTTTTTCACATAAAATAATTTTGAACATAATCTCAGAAAAACCTAATCTTGATTTCCTACTGAATCTCAGAAAAAACAGTAGGGAAATCGAAGGTTATTTTTCACAGAAAATAATTTGAACATAATCTCAGAAAACCTAATCTCGAATTTTCCTACTGAATCTCAGCAAAAAACAGTAGGGAATCGAAGGTGTTTTTTCACATTAAAATAATTTGAACAAAATCTCAGAAAACCTAATTTCGATTTCCTATTGAATCTCAGAAAAAACAGTAGGGAATCGAAGGTGTTTTTCACATAAAATAATTTGAACAAAATCTCAGAAAACCTAATCTCGATTTCCTACTGAATCTCAGAAAATACAGTAGGGAATCGAAGGTGTTTTTCACATAAAATAATTTGAACATAATCTCAGAAAACCTAATCTCGATTTCCTACTGAATCTCAGAAAATACAGTAGGGAATCGAAGGTGTTTTTCACATAAAATAATTTGAACATAAATCTCAGAAAACCTAATCTCGATTTCCCTACTGAATCTCAGAAAAAAAACAGTAGGGAATCGAAAGTGTTTTTCACATAAAATAATTTGAACGTAATCTCAGAAAACCTAATCTCGATTTCCTACTGAATCTCAGAAAAACAGTAGGGAATCGAAAGTGTTTTTCACATAAAATAATTTGAACTTAATCTCAGAAAACCTAATCTTGATTTCCTACTGAATATCAGAAAAAACAGAAATGATTACCGTGGTTTTGGATTTTTCTTCTTGTCCGGCGATGGAATGGTCTTCTTCTTCTTCTTCTTCGGCGATGGACTGGTTTCTTCTCCGGCGATGGTCTGGTCTTCTTCTCCGGCGATGAAACGTCCTTCGATTGCGCTAGATCTCGTGTCTTTTTCTTCGATTTTTCCATCGCTTCAAGGGCGATGGATTTCTTTGATTTCCTAGAAACTAATTTCTTATTCATTACTGGAATTGTTGAGATTTTCTTCAGATTTTTGCGTAAGAAATCTTGAAAGAAAACGATAGAAAAATAAAGAAAATTCGAAGAATGAGAAAAAAGTCTTTGGTTTTGGGGGTTAAAACTGAAGGGGTTAGTTTTGTCATTTTACAATTGTGAATGGAGTAGTAGACATTTTTTATAATAGGGTATAGTATTTGACAAATATATTTTTTATTAGGTAGTATATGACAATTGCCCCTAATATAAGTTATTGAAATAATAAATAGTACAACAAAGTGCAACTGAATTTTTCAATTGTACTCTAGTTGTACTCATATATGTGGATGCGATTAAATTATAACACAATCTAATGGTAAATTAGATGATACCTGTCAACAAACAAGTACAATGGGTACCTGTAATTAGAAAAATTCTACACAGTATTACCCAATGACAATTAAGTTAATTGAAACTTTAAAGACAAATAAAAAAATAATTAATTGTCATTTTAAATATATTTCACAAGTTCTTCTAATTCAATCTTTATTCCAGTTCAAGAAAATATGTTACTTAGACAGATATATAAACTTGATTTACATAATGATTGGAGTTTCTTAAAGATACATTAGTCAAAATATTCAACTATTAATTTTACAATTTGAGTCTAAAATATAAATTAAAACTAAGCAGAGAGGGTACAGATTTATATATACATATTACATATGACAAATGATTTTTATGAAGTTATGCCAACATCGGCTATACAGAGTAAACATCATTTGTCTGAAAAGTTGTTATATTCAAAATTCCAATTCCTCTTTTTCTCCCTCACAATTTATTACATTCACCTGGGTGCACCTTGCTAAGTGCACCCTGTAAAAATCCGTTTTTATTAAGTTATTTGAGATGATATACAACAGTTATAAATAATGATATATAATAGTTATGTATGATAACATGTGATAAAAATTTAAATTTAGCATTCACTTTTCCATTTTAGGGTTTAATTTTTTATTTTTTAAGTTTAGTTTTCCATTTTTAGGTTTCGGAAAAAACCTATCATTCTACCTGTTATATGTGATGTTATGTGTTAATTATATGTGATGATATGTGTCAGTTATATGTCATGATATATGATAAAAATTTAGAATTTAGAGTTTAATATTCAATTTCTGGGTTTAGTTTCCCATTTTAGAGTTTTGTTTTCCATTTTTAGGTTTTAGGAGACGGCGGAGATTTCGGAAGAAAGTTGGGATGGGTTTGGAGACTGTACGATACGAGCATCTTTTGGGTTGAGGGATTTCGAGATGGAATTTGTGAGATTTGGCTTGAACGGATTTAAGGGATTCCAGGCGTTCACCGGCTTTGCAGATTTCGACGG
>BMAC01000840.1:1686-6686 GCA_014905375.1 Phtheirospermum japonicum
TATTGGTCTCAGTCAGTTAGGAGTTCCATTGATGACAGACATTCCGCTAAGGATAAGGATCCAAGTTGCTATCTTAATGCATGTGATTGATAGTCCGTTTTCAGACCTAACTATACCTTTCCTTCCAGAGCGAAAGGGCAGCTAAGAATTGCGTGAGACACTTATACCACGATTTTGAATCAGAAGAGAGATTTCAAGAAATGGCAGATCTATTCACTCTATCAATAACCGAGCCAGATCTGGTGTATCATAAGGGATTTGCCTTTTCTATTGATTCCTACGGATTGGATCAAAAACAATTCTTGAATGAGGCCAGGGCTGAATCGAAAAAGAAATCTTTATTGGTTCTACCTCCTATTTTTTATGAAGAGAATGAATCTTTTTCTCGAAGGATCAGAAAAAAATGGGTCCGGATCTCCTGCGGGAATGATTTGGAAGATCCAAAACCAAAAATGGTGGTATTTGCTAGCAACAACATAATGGAGGCAGTCAATCACTATAGATTGATCCGAAATCTGATTGATTGATCAATCATTTTTGTCACTGCTTGGTCCCTATCTTGAACTTTTCTCTTTCGGGGTATAGAATCTTTGGAACCAATCGGGCGACCACGTTTTTGACGTATTTTAGATTCATTTGCTGATATTGCCTGTCCTATAGGGACATGAATTTTGGCTGGTGTATTTGCAGCTGGTATGAGAGATTGTGTCACTTTTCTTGTATCAACAAAAGCATCAGGTAGTTGATTTGCAACCTTTTGCAAATGAATTATTTGTTCAACTTCTTGTTCACATTGATTATTCCTTGGATCAAAATGTGACAGAGTATTTTCATTCCAATAAAGATCTTTATTCTTTTCTGAATGTAGTTTTGTCCCGCCTAGTGTTGGATATGTCATTTCATCAAAATGACAATCTGCAAAACGTGTAGTGAATAAATCTCCTGTTAAAGGTTCAAGGTATCTTATGATTGAAGGAGAATCAAATCCAACATATATTCCAATTCGTCGTTGGGGACCCATTTTTGTACGTTGTGGGGCTGCAATTGGAACTTGAATAGCACAACCAAAAATTCGTAAATGAGAAACATCAGGTTCTCGACCGAATACAAGTTGCATGGGGGAGTGTTGGTGATAGGCCGTTGGCCTAAATACGAATCAATGTTGCTGCATGTAATATGGCATGACCCCAAGCAGATGTGGGTAGTTTTGATTTCATAAGTAATGGTCTAGCAATAAGTTGAAGACGTTTAATAAATGATTCTGCTAAACCATTTTGAGTATGGACATGAGCAACTGAATGTTTCAATCTCAATCCCAATTGCCATACAATAATTATTAAATGCTTTAGATTGAAACTCACTTGCATTATCAAGACGGATTTTCTTGATTGTATGATCGGGAAATTGAGCTCTTAGTTTTATTATTTGAGCAAGTAGTCTGGCAAATGCTACATTTCTTGTAGAAAGTAAACATACATGAGACCATCTAGTAGAAGCATCAATCAATACCATAAAGTATCGAAATGGTCCACAAGATGGATGTATTGGTCCACAATATCTCCTTGAATTCTTTCCAAGAAAGATGGAGATTCAGTATTAACCTTCGTGTAAGAAGGTCTAGTAACTAACTTGCCTTGTGCACAAGCGTCACATGGAAATTCACTTGTTAAAAGAATCTTCTGGTTCTTATATTATGTCCATGTGAGTTATTAATTATTCGGCGCATCATTGTTGCTCCAGGGTGCCCAAATCTATCATGCCAAAGTATAAAGCTTTTTGTGTCATTGAACTTCAGGTTCATGACATGATTTGCCTCAATTGCTTTTATGAATGTAAAATACATTCCAGAAGATAAAGTTGAGAACTTTTCTTTTATCTGCTTCTGTCCAGATATAAAAGAATTTATACAAAGATATTCGTTACTACCTTCTTGTATTGTCTCAATGTGGTACCCATTACTGCGGATATCCTTAAAACTCAATAAATTTCTTCTGGATTTACTAGAGTAAAGTGCATCTTCTATAATTAACTTAGTATTATTTGGTAAAATAATACAAGCTCTTCCGGAGCCTTCAATGATGTTTGATACACCTGATATAGCATTCACATTATTTTCTGCCAATGTCAGTTTAAGAAAATATTTCTTTTCTTGCAGAATGGTGTGCGTAGTTGCACTATCAGCTAGACAAATATCATGTGAGTTCATCTTTTGTAATTCTGTAAAAAAAATTGAAAGAAAGAAATAATTTTTTTTTAACTGCAAATAATTATGATTATAATAAAAGTTCAAAAAAATTATTCTCAAGCAAATAAAATATCTCAAAAGATAAGCAACAATATTTCGTGGCAAAATAAAAATCAAAAAACAAACAACGAGAAGTTCAATCATTGTTTTCTAGCACACCACCCTCAATTAAATGTCCAATATCTCCTTTTGGATCAGCAAAGAAATCAGAAACATCCAAGTGGGTTGCATCAACTGGACCATCATAATTAATGACATTAGTTTCAATTTTCGCTTTCCCCTTGATTGATTTTTGATAAAGGTCCACAAGATGCCTTGCCGTACGACAAGTGCGTGACCAATGCCCAGTCATGCCACAATTTTTACATGATTCTTCTTTTTTATAAGGAGAGAAGTTGTTGGATGCTTTGTGTTATTTTTTTATTATCAATTTTACTATGTCCGCGTCCACGTCCATAATCGCGCCCACGTCCACGATTGTATACACGTCCACGTCACGTCCACGTCCACGTCCATTATCATGATTGAATGTTGCATTGACTTCAGGCAATGCAGTGGAACCAGTGGGTCGTAGCTCGTGATTTTTGAGGAGCAACTCATTATTTTGCTCAGCAACCAAAAAACAGGCTATAAGGTCACGATACTTTTTGAAGCCACGCTCTTGGTACTGTTGCTGTAGGAGCATATTAGAAGCATGAAATGTGGAGAATGTCTTCTCAAGCAAGTCTTCATCAGTGATTTTTTCACCACAAAGTTTCAACTGACAACTTATTCGATAAAGCTCAGAATTATAATCACCTACGGATTTGAAATCCTGCATTCGAAGTTGTATCCATTCATATCGGGCTCTAGGGAGGACTACAGTCCTCTGATCCCCTTCCTTATTGGGCGGGCTCGGGACTAAAAGAATGGTTGGGACAACAAACATCCATCACCAGGTGCTACGGCGCTGAAGTAACCCACGCCATACTCCCAGGAAAAGCTCGAACGACATCAATATTTTTTTTTTAATTCAAGAAAATTTTTGTATTCATTTTCGGATACTCGATTTTCAAATCATCATGAAGATGATGACGTAGGAAGATTAGTACTTTAGTACGATCCTGCTGGGATTCCTCATTTCCTTCTTTTATTGTATCCCCCAGACCCTTCGAGATTAGGTGGACCTCAGCATCAAGAGCCCATGACAAATAATTCTTGCCAGATATATCAAGTGCAAACAAACTCAAGCTTGGTGATATTAGCCATTTGTGCAAATCTACACAATGAAAAACTTAAACAAAATTTAATGTCATCAGGACATAAATATTATGCTCTTTATACAAGTATCATACATAATGACATGCTAATTCAATGAGCACAATATATATAAATATTCTTCAGGAATATTGAATTATCATATTAAATATGAATAATCTTATGGAATATTATGCCTAGTTGTTCTTCTTCAAGAGAAACAACTTGAATAGTTTTTTTTTAATTGAAATACATATGAAAAATAAAATAAGCCTAAAAGAATTAAGTTTAATAAATCAAAAATTGATTCTTCAAGAGTAATGATAGGTCTCATAGTATTCTTCAGTAATACATAACAAACAATTAAAATATGTTAAGATGGTTTGTTTTCTTCAAGAATCACAACAAATCATTGTTTTAATATTCTTCTAGATTATTAATAATTGTTAGTATTTTTCAGGAATACATAATTTAAAATATGTTAATATGGTTGTGTTTCTTTAGGAACCACAACAAATTATTGTTTTAATAATCTTCTAGATTATTAGTAATTTATAATTCATGTTTCTTCAAGAAAACATGATTGCGATCAAAGAAATTCAATTACAACTTTTAGTTTAAACATTGAGGGAAAGAAAAATAAAATAAAAATGGAGATCCCCAATTATGATCTTGTGCACATAATATATACACATATCAATTCATGCAAATAGATTGATAATTATAAAAGTTAAAAAGATATACTATATATAATTAAAAAGAAAAAAATACATATCATGAATCAATACAAGACAATTTAGATCCACTTAGATCCACTAAAAATAAAACATATAATTACTAAAGATCATGATAAGCACTAAATCCCAACGGAATCTTTTCATTCATAAGTATAGAAAACATAAGCACCAATTCTATTAATTCATACCAAGCAAATATTCATAAATATATATGAAGATATTCGATTCCCAATCATAAGCATATAATATTATTTTTAATATTGATAACAACATACTTTAGAATATATGCTTCTCATAAACATAAAGGGGTCGCAGATCTTATTGCTCAAGCACCAACAAAATAATTAAATAAGTTTTTGTATAAAAAAAAATATGTAGATTATAAATCTGATTTAAACATGTAGTGAAAAAATATATATATATGATCTAAGCATCAATACATACTTGTAGTCTTTGAATTGAGATGAATCTTCGGAATCAAACAACGACGATGAGAATATTTAAGTAGAACAATCGTGCTGATAACGTGTTGTGAAACTAAGAAAAGAGAGGAGAGAATGATCAAGAGACAAGTTTATTGTGGAGACTACAGTCCCTTTTATAGATACAAGACTAGGGTTTAGGGGTAGGATGGTCATTCATATAATATATAATTAAGGCAAATAATTAATTACAACACTTTGTTAATTATAGGTTTTTATCTCGCAATTGATTATCTTTGTTAACTGTAACTCAGGTTTGGAAAATGATGAAGATAAATTGATCAGAAAAGGGAACACACA
>BMAC01000840.1:11686-24054 GCA_014905375.1 Phtheirospermum japonicum
GCCTTGAACTTGCTGCAAAGACAATGGGTGTGAAAGTGGTTTCTGCTTTACTGAAGAGTATGCTAGAAAGAAACGTGTTTCTTTTTGGGTTTGTGGGTGTAAATGAAGGCTCAACGACACAAAGAGTGAATAACCAACACTTGAGAGAGAAAAGAAAAATAATAACAAACTCAAAATAACACAAACACTCGACATTTAAACCACTTCATCATTTACATTAACGACAACTTAAACATAAATAGAAAAACAGGCCTCTCGTTTTAGCAAAAGTGAATTGTATGGAAGCTGGATAAAAACAAAGGAATACCATTCATCCCTTCTCTCTTATATTAGCAACTCTATGAATTAAAAGAAACTTATAATAAGATAAATTCAAATAAATCCACATAAATTTCAAAATAACAAAAATGTCCCCAATATTTGATTCAATATTAAAATTAGGGAGCTAACTTTAATATTTTATAAATACAAAGAGGGGTTTCCAAATATTTTTTAATAAACAAACAATGTTCATGTTGTCTTGATTGCAAAGGAAGTACCCAAATCCATTTGTGCATACAAGTACCCTTTCAAGCAAGGTTCCTACGGATGAAATTTCAGGTCGAGTTAGAATAGATGAGGCACAGTTAATAGCGACTCTATGTGGGTGCATGTAAAGGCGAATAAGGCAAAGCCCATTTGGAAAGAGAAAATATGGAGGTAGTAAATGGAAGACAATAAAATTTGGGGAATTGTCTATAATTTTATTGGAGTACACTGGCAGAGAACCCTAAAAATACACAATAAAAACATAAAACATTATTGCAGAAAATAAAGAAGAAATAAGCACAGAACAACTTGGACAACTGTCAAATCCCAATTTTTTTCCTTTTTAGTTTCTTTTTTTAGCTTTTCAATCTTTTAAATTTTTTCAAGTGTTTTTTAAATTTTTTACTTTTTTTTTGGATTTTATTGATTTTTAGGATTTCTTTTTTTAATTTTAGTTTTTCAGTTTTTTCTCTTTTTAGTGTGTGTTTCTCTTAGTTTAGTTTATCTAGAGTTTTATTTATTTATTTTGTATATATATATATTTAAGAGTTAGTTTTAGGGCACTGGGTGTAACGTCAGACGGTCTGACAAGAGATTGCCCTATTAAAAAGACACTTAGTGGAACTTGATTTCTGCAAATAAGACCTTTTCCCATGCCATGCCTGCTTGAGGGAGGGCAAGAGATAAACGCATCTATAGAGTCAAAAGAGTCATCGCCAACTATTATAATTATTGCATATCATTTTCTTAGCCCCTTAGTTATAAATGTCGTCTCTTTTCTTTTTATTTTGTTAAAAACATAAAACCTCAACAGCGAACAGAGACAAGAAACTTGTTGCAAAACAAACTCTTGCCATATTTCAGTTAGATAGTAAAAGAGAGTATTCATACACTATTTAAATTAAATAATATGAATTTCAGGGGGTGTGGGAAAGGAAACTTGAAACTTGCCTGTTGTACTACAGCATCTCGATAAAACATGTAAGTTAAGTGCCATTGCATCTCTATCAAACTGCAGGCAATAAATCCTGCCGTACCTGTCATTTAATAAGAAGGTAGTATTAATAAACAGATGCAAAATTTGTCCATTAATCTCAAATTGAACGGAACAAAATATACACAGTGATAAGATGGACATCCTCAGGAGCAAAAGTCTCGGGTTTAGCCATCACCATCTCAAACCTGGGCAAACAGACTATTCCAGAAGATGACAGCTAAAAGAAATCCAAAATTGTCATAACCAACATAAATCTAGTTTATTTTATTTATAAAAAAAGAAGAAAAGAAAAGAAGAAATCATGTAAATCGCACATGATAACCAGTAAAACTCTTGCACTGCATTCCTGAGGCAAGAAGCACCAACCTGCTTTCATGGGAGTAGATATACCAACTAATGTTCATTTTATTTGTCTCGGTTAAACGGAGAGACTTTGACTCAGCATTGTATGAGTAGCACTCCAGAGCACTGCAATCGTATACATCTTTAAACATATCACAAAATAAAATCATTATACAAATCGTGTAATCATAGCATGCTCACCGCTAGATATAGCCAATCATTCCTACCAAATCGCCAATCCGTTAGGCGGGTCCCCTAAAGCTAAAAAAAATAAGAAGACAAAAACACTACCCTAAATCGACAAATTGGGGGGTTTTTTTTTTTTGGATTTTTTTTTTTTAACCCTTAAATTACACATGTTTATTTTATATTCTCCAACTTCTTGCAAGAAGCCAGCCATGCACACTCCCTGGATTGCCACTCCAGAGGGTTAATCCTTTTGTGCACAATAAACCACTCACAAAGGAAAAGAGGGTTAATTACAAAAGCTACCCATGATATTTTAGACCAATTACCTACACAATAACATCCCACAAGTCCCAAATATAGCACAATTTATCATACTAATTTATTCTTTTCTACTTATAAGTTGAGAATCACTTTAGTTTTAGAGCTTGCTAACAGGAAGGATACTCTTTTTTACAGCTGTCCCCGTTGGGTTTCTTCATACCATAACCAACACATGGACCGTCGGCAAAGAAACCTATTACCGACACAAAGTTGTAGTCAAGAGCACTTCTCAAAAGCCCAACACTTCTCAAGAAACTTATTACCGACATACAATTTTTTAAAAATTGGACTTAATCTCATCAACCACACTTTTCTTAACTCAAAAAGCTATTGTAAGAACATTATCAGGGACAGAAGGCTTGGAACCAAACAGACTCATAGAAACAACAGACCCAGGAAGTTAGATGTTAAAAGCATTAATAATAAGTGCTTTTTTCCGACCAACATTCAACTGAAAATGCAATAATCCCATTGGAGCCACAAACATTTCTTCGGCCGTCAGATTCTTCATGTAAAGCTCATTCCTGGTTGTTATAAGCCTGATGAGAACTTTCCCCCGGATAACAAAGCCCATTTTGGAAATTTATAAATCCAACAGGGTTGGAAATATCTTAAGCTCATACGGTTTTGATTCGACTTGCAATAAGGTGTGATAAAAGAACAATTGGGCTTGAACAATTTCCTTCGATAATGTAAGAAATAATTAATTTGGGCTTGAACAAAAATAAAATAATAATCATAATAGTTACAATCATCATCACCCTCTGTACATTTGTTAGAGATTAGAGCCTAGAAATCAACACACATCATATGAAGATCTGGATTTAGGAAAATTTTGAATAATCATTAACGCGGAAGATATGGAATGAATAACCGACGAATATATTCCCAAAAAAGAAAAATACAAATCTGAAATTGAGGAACAGATAAAAAAATAAAAAATCAAAGAATTTAAAATTGAAAAAGAATTACAGATTTTCTTGATGATTATTCAGATATGTTTGTTCAACAACTTTATTTTTCCACATCTAAATAATCATAAAAAAATATCTTTAAATTCCAAAATGAGAAATGAAACACAGAGTAAATTACATATTAATAATTCATATTTATTTCATTCAAGAAAATAAATGAAACTTATACAGTAACATATAAACAAATAAATGAAAAAAGGGATCTTATTTTCGATAGCAAGAATTCTAAACACCTCAACCATAACAGGTGTATTAGTAATCAAAGCTCCTATTGCAAGCATCCCGTAAGAACCCATCTCTCTATTTCTTTTTTTGTTTTTTGTGAACCCATCCCGTAATAAATCTGGAAAAAAACAATTCAAAAAATTAAATAAAAAATAAGAGAGAAGAAATCTGAAATCAAACAAAGAAGAGCAAGAGACGCACAAGATTGAGACGAAATCGAAAATCTTGAAATCAATTTATGCAATCACACATATGATCCACCACAGCCCCACAGCAGTCGCCGTCCCAAAACGAATGACACCAGAATCAACGGAGAAGCCATAAAAAAAATCGAAAATAGCATAATTGATTACCTAAGAACTGATTTCATAAAATTGAAAATAGCATAATCGGAAACAGAATATATGATTAATTATAGCAAAAAAATTATCAAATCTCATAAAGGGGCAGAAATGAATCTGCGAAACCAAGAACAACTCGATCAACCAAATCGAATAGAACAAATGGTTAATTATAGCAAACAAAAACTATCAAAAACATCAACGATTTCAAATCCATTCGAAAAAGGAAGTCTGTGATGTGCTCCTTCAAAAAAAGAAATATGAA
This sequence comes from Phtheirospermum japonicum, assembly GCA_014905375.1. Taxonomy (NCBI): domain Eukaryota; kingdom Viridiplantae; phylum Streptophyta; class Magnoliopsida; order Lamiales; family Orobanchaceae; genus Phtheirospermum; species Phtheirospermum japonicum. The sequence continues at coordinate 15,869 of BMAC01000840.1, forward strand.
ATCCATTCGAAACTACTTATACAATAACTACAAATCGAAATTTATAAAGGATCGAAACTATTACAAATTAGACCGTGTTTAAATTGTGTGGATAAACTTTCATTCGATTTGAAAGATGAAAAACACAAAGTTTGAAGCATCCGACGATCTGAATAAAATGAGAAAAGAGAAATAGGGAAAAGAGGATTGAGACGGGTTGGAAAATACTAAACCTATAGTTTTCTAATATTAACATAAATAAAAAAAAAGTTGTTATTTATACCTGGTCAAAGTTTTGGCCTCCTCCCAAAATAGACCCCCTATGAAACACAGGCCGACACGTCATTTTTGGAGAAAATTTATTGGTCCACATCAGCCCCGAAACACTCTCCTTTTGACACCTTAGCATTAATAGTTAACACTATTAACAAAATGGAGGATATCATCACCGTTGTGTATTAATGCAATATCTCCCTAATTTATGTGTCTCATTTCATATTTCGTCTGACAAATAAAAATTTTCGGTACTTTGTTCCTAATTTAATATTTTTCTTTTATTGTATCCTACCTAATATAATTTTTTTACTTTTATTATTTTACTAATTTAGTAATTTTCTATTATTATATTTTTTTTTCTAATTCAATATTCTCTTTTATTCTCCTAATATAAAAATATAAATAAGTCTTATATGATTAGTAGAAAAATATAAATTGGTTATTTAATTAAAAAAACAAAATTATATATGAAGTAATTCTAATTAAACAAAAAAATTTATGAAATAATTAAATAAAATGTATTTATAATCAAAGTTAAAATAATTATATTTTTGAAGTTTTAAATATTCAGTATAGGTGATTCACGAGTTATTTTCTATAATCTAAGTATGTACCTAAATATTAGTAATCAATCAATCTAAATGTAGAAATATTATATTATATTATAATAATTAATAAATATTGATTAAACACTTGTACAATTCGACAGGAGTCGAGAGTATGTCATCATTTATAAATTTAAAATTATGTAACTAATAATTATTAATGAATTTAATATAAATATTGAAATATAAAATACTAATAATAATTCATAAATATAGATTAGACACAGGTTGAGAATGTGACATCTTTTGAAGTTTTTTAAATATACAAATAAAATTATTAAAGAATTTAATCTGAAAATTAAAATATAAAATTATCTAATATTATAATAATAAATAGATTAGACATGTATAAGACACATGTTGAGAATATATTATTTGAATATTTTGTTTTAGATTTAAAACTCTGTAATTATCAAGAATATTTGTTATTATCTTTTGATAAATACCGTGTAGTCCGCGGGTGTTAAACTAGTGCATGTGTGTGTGTATTTCTCTCTCCCTCTCTCTCTGATGTTTGAGAAATAGATGACCATTTGGATGAATTGAATTTATCGTATTATTAAATTACAATATTATTCAATTTCAATTTTGGAAAACTCATGCGCTACGTGGATTTTGAAAGAAATAAAATATCAATTTTATAATTTGAATTATCCATACAAATGAAACACAATTATGGTATTCTCGTCGCAACAATGAATTTTTTAAAAAAACATTGACTCATAACTATCAATATGCGATACAAAGATGATTCACGCGTTACACATGAGATATTAAACGACATTTCTTAAGGATTCACGATAGTTGTTATAATGTAAAATTTTGAACCACGAGTAATTAAAAAGAAATGAGAATGTTGTTTTTTTCAACTTGTGTCATATTGTATTGGTGTCTCCTAACAAAGCAAATATTTTAAATGCTAAAATATAAACTATTTGTGCTATTAAATTATAAATCCAAGATCGTACTAGTGTCTTGTATCAATATCATCACTATTTTGACATACCATCAATTGATTGTATTCAATGTGTGATGTGTTATATCGCATGTGATGTGCGATCATGCCAGTAAAATTTATTCACACGCTTAGATTATTTTCTTAAATAGTTTTTTGTATTGTTAAAAAACTTAATAATTTATATATTTTTGTAATTTATTTAGATTTATCTAAACTGTAAAAATGAACTTTGTTTAAGCTATTTTCACAATTAAGGTTATAATTATTGAGGTAATTAAGAGTTCCATAAAAAAGGTAATTAAGAGTTAGATTTATTGAATTGATTTAAAGAGCTGATAGATGATGATATGGGTGTAATCGAGTCGAGCCGAACAATGTCACGCTCGAGCTCGACTACAAAACTCGATCGGCTCAAGCTCAATTTTTTCCAAGCTCGAGTTCGGCTCGTTTGAGAACTCGGCAAGCTCGAGCTCGGCTCGACTCGAGTTACATAATATTAATAAAAACAACTAAAAATCATAAAATAAAATACTTAATATTAATCTTTATTATATATTTAGGGTATACATGTAAATAAGTAAGCATAATAAAGATAAAATGGTAAATCTAGCAAAGCTCGATTAGGCTCGCGAGCCTATTGAGTCAAGTGTCACTGAGCTCGAGTTCGAGCTCGATACATAATCGAGAAACTCGAGCTCGACTCGATTAACCTCAAGTCGATTTTGAGCTTTTTTCGAGTCGATCCCGAGTAGCTCACGAGCCGGCTCGACTCACTTTCACCTCTAGTTGATGACTGATGGCTGATTTTAAATTAGTACTTGCTAATTTAGTTTATTAAAGTAGGTGATTGAAGGTTAATTTACCAATTTACACATAATTTAAAAAACATAAAATATTGTACATAAAAATTAAAAAAACTACAAAATAAATATAATAATAATAACAAATACTTCCAAAATATGTTTTCAAGAAATAAGAAATATACATGAAAAATGATAAAAATATTAATTATAATGATAAATAAAAATTTACTTATAACCTGGAAAAATATATGTGCATAATGTATAATAATTTATTAGTTTATAAAAAAAATATTTATTACAATATAAAAAAATAAAAATAGGTTTTTCCCCCATAACTAGGAGATTATTAGAAAAGGTTATGGTTTTAAGAATTTTCTGAACAAAAGCTTATTAGGCCGATTACGCTATCAGGAGCTTATTGGAGTTCTTACCAAATAACTTAAAATGGCTTATTGAGAGGGAATAAGATATAACCACTTTCAAAAAGTTCAATCAAGCAGGGTTTAAGAATATGAAATACAAAATGAATAACAATATAATTTAATTTACATCACACACTATATATATTACAACCACAGTATTACACGGGATTTGTAAAATACTAATATTTATTAAAAATAAGAAAATCATAATTGATAAGAATACACATAAATTGTAATGTTATTTATTCTATTTATAATCACACCATTTTTTAAAATAAATATTTTGGAAAGCTTTTACCCGTACAATATGCAAAATTAGTTAGAGATTATTTTTAAGTGTTTATCGATATTCATTTTGAAAAGAAAAAGGAAACATGTTATTATATATCTAAAAGTTGAGAAAATCACTTTTTAAAACTTATAAGTTAAAATCTAATAAGGCATTCTTCCTACAATATATATCTAAAATTTGAGAAAATCATAAAAATATAAAATTCTTATATTTTTTAATATTTATTTATTTATATTTCTAGATTTATGAAATAATTTTTTAAAATTTAATCACACTTTATTATATTTTTATTAATTTAAAGTATTTTGAAAGTTAAGTGATTATTAATGATTAAATATTTGTTTTGTATATTTATTTAAATTATATTATAATTTTTTCTTGAATTATATAATTATTCTATTACGTTAATAAGTATTTGATTTACAAAATTATTAAATATATATATATATAATCGTTTATTTTATATCTTTATATGATTATAATTTTTCAGATTTAGTTAGTATTATAATATAACATCTTATATTTTGGCTACAAAAGGTCTCAATTAGTCTTGTGACCCTACACCTAAAATATGGTGAATACTTTTTTTTTTCTTAGATAGTTTTGTATTTTATTTTATAATATTCCATATATTTTTAAATACAATGTTTAGAAGTTAATTCCATTTTATTATAATTTTAATTAGAAGTATGATATATACCGTTTGGTAAAAAAAATATCGAGTAGTTTTGATTTACACAAGGTACTTAGTTATTGGGAGTAGAAAAAGGAACAACATATATTTGTGTTAAAAGTTTAACACAACAAAGGCTGGCAAAGCGGTGCATGGCCCTTTTGTAGAAGGTTTCAGTTCAATTCCATGGGCCAACAAAAAAAAAATTCTTGGTTTCTTTTTTGTTGTGGCCGCTGAATCACAAATCAGCGCCGCACGAAATATTCTAGTTGTGAAATAATGTCAAAGCACAAGAAGGCGGCATGCAAGATTCAAAGCTACGAGGAGATGCCGGAGTTAAGATTAGACAACATTGACTCAAAATCAACACAATTAGCATATAATAGGGATATAAAGAGATTAACAATGGAATTCAATCGAATTTAGAATTCCATAATTTTATAGGTTTCCTCAAATTTGTGTGGAATCCATCAAATCCCGTGATTCTCAATTTAGGTTTTAATGAATTCCAGGAAAATCCAACATTCTCAATCATTCTATGAGTTCTTGAATTTCTTTTATAAGTGGATATGAATAGATTTTAATAGAACTCTTGAGTAGTATTTACGAAAGAAAGATTCGATACAAAACGAACCTTGACCTTTCGGAACTTGAATTACATTTTCCTAATAATAATAATATTAGTTACCTACCATATATTATTTTATATCCTATTTTAAACTTCAAATGCAAGTTGTAACTTTAATTATCATTTTTATATGGCAATGCTTTAATAATTGGTATTATTCTTTTCAAATATGAAAAACTTCATCTTTTCAAATATGATATATGTATATTTTATTCGATGGTACATGATTGTTAAAGTGACCATTGAGATCCCGTCGACGCGAAAGTATAAGCGATATCCCCGTCGAAATTCAATAGATTTTTAAGTGTACAAAACATTAAAACATCAATAATTTATGGCACATAATATACATATCTCATCGCACAAAATAAACCGAGGACACCATGCGCATAATATAATTTGCCTATTTCTTATTTTTAAAAAAATCAAATCCAAAAAGACAACTCATAATATAAATAAGAAAATGCAACTCAATAATAAATCTGAACGTCCTAACCTACGGTTTCCATTTCAATTGGAAGCACATTTTTTGCTTATATTTTCGACTCGCCGAAGCACTTAAAAATTCCTTCAAGGCAGATCCCGCCACACAGCAACATCCCTATCAAAAACCTGCACATATACTTTCTCGAGATCATGCAAACCACGCATACAATGGCTGCATTTTCCATTTATTCTTAGTACAAGTGTCTTTCAAAGGAAATCATCACGGAAGCTCGACTTGCGAGGCACATACTGAGTTATGACCTTTGGCCGACACAACCGAAACAAACCATCAAAAAGGGCATAACAAGTTAAAGATGGTAGACCCTCCGTATACATCGTCAAATTCTCCACCACAGGTTTACGTAAACCTTTCATGTGTTCCACCTCGTAGTCAAAGCTCATCCTAGAGAGAACACGAAGAGAGAGATGAATTTTTGACGGGCTCAGCTCTAATAACAGTTTATTCAACTTACGGAACCATGATGTGCTGAGTTTATGATCATGCGCTATGGATACACGAGACTCCCATTCCCTTGAGGTTGCCTTAAAAGAAAATGAAGGAATGATTTTACCTTCAAACTCAAACTTTCTTATGCTTGGAACGTCAAACTTGACCCTTACCCTTAACCCCTTCTGAGCATCATCATACCCTAATGACACCACAAAGCTTACATGCTCAAGCGAACGGCTAGAAATTAGTATATTTTCTTCGAAATCGCACAATCGTATGGTTAAATCTTTCAGGGAAGGAAATTTAGACGATAGGTCACCCAAAAACAAGGGATCAATTTCCACACCGAAAATCACCAAACAGCTTAGGTTATGCATTTTAGGAAGATTCACGGGACGTCGATTTCTAACTGGTCTTGAACAATCATTTATATTAGATAGTGACAGCTTTTCAATCAAGGGGCAGCTTGAAATTATGTTAGAAACCCTATCAATTCTTATTATACCCACTCCGCTTAAATTAAGGGATTTAAGCCTCGAACATCTAATTACCGTTGGATCAATTGTGCACCCTTCCACAGATAATCCGACAAGGTTTTCAGCTACAAACACATCAGCCGGTAATACGAAATCACTACCGGTTATTCGAAGACTGATATGAGTAGCACCCATTTTCAACGCCTTCACAATCACTTCGTTAGCAAAATCATAATCACAATTATAATCCCGCGGTTGTCTTCCCAAAAAGAGCCTGAGACTCTCAATCTTTAGGTTCGATTCTTCGTACCTTTGAATAGTCTCCTTCACGAACTTCCAGAAATAGAACCCATCGATTCTGCCATAGACTCGGCACCTTGGAAAGTATCTTTGAACGAAGTCGAGGTTCGGGTGTGTTAACCAGGCTTTGAGCCATGATTTGGACAGAGCAGCTGTTTGTGCAGCTTCTTTTGCAGTGAGGAAAGATTGTATGAGTTGGATTATGGGTTCAGGTAAATTGAATTCGCCAGCTTGAATTTTTCTGCGTTTCGCCATTAATGAAACCCTAGATTCGAGATCCCTCTTTTTCTAAAGGGGGTGGCACGGTGATTTATATATGGGTACTTTCGTAGCAGGGAGTCAATCGAGCCTACCCGTTCGGTTTCAGTCAAGCCCACTTCATCCATTGGGCTATTAATTCAAGGCTGATTCTATCTACTACTTTTATCCCTGCCGAGGATGTCACGGTGATGTCGGAACCAGATGATGATGATTATGTTCCTGCCGCTTCGGTAGAGGGGCCTGTGCCGCCGTTTGCTTCAGCCCTGAGTCTGACGAGGAAAAAGACGTCTCGCCGGAAGCAGACTGTAAAATTGGCCGACAAGAGAATTACCCCGGTTTCTGTCAAGGTTTCCCCAGGTTCCACTTAGACGGAATATTCATTCCCTCCTTATACAATTTTGGATTTTATCTCGGGAGAGGTCACTAGTTCATCCAGACCGGCCACTACTGTTCCTCCTCTGTCTCCTGTTCGTGATGATCAATCCGCATTTGGTCCTGATCTTTTTAATTACTCCCCTGATTCTTCTTTTGATGTGCCTCTTCGTGATATCCTTTCTGCTTAGAAAAAGAACAAGAAGAAAACACTAGTACAAAAATAGGATTCAAGAATAGGGATTTAAAACGCCTCAGGAGGCGGCGTTCTTGTTAATAATTAGAATTTTTCTAATTAAAGTTTGTAAATTAGATTTATTCTAATTAATTGGTACAGCGATATTTCGTGTTAACGAATTGTATAGGCTCGTTCTACGTGTCGTGTAGATAATTATAGCCTTTTGAATTTCTCAATTCCATTTATTGGTGAGTGAGAAATGGTGTTTGGAAGTTGGATAGGTGCTTTTAAGCCTTATCGTTTATCCCACATTGATAGTTATCCAATGTGGAAGGGAGTTTAAAAGTGTTTAACCACGAGACTCCCATTCCCTTGAGGTTGCCTTAAAAGAAAATGAAGGAATGATTTTACCTTCAAACTCAAACTTTCTTATGCTTGGAACGTCAAACTTGACCCTTACCCTTAACCCCTTCTGAGCATCATCATACCCTAATGACACCACAAAGCTTACATGCTCAAGCGAACGGCTAGAAATTAGTATATTTTCTTCGAAATCGCACAATCGTATGGTTAAATCTTTCAGGGAAGGAAATTTAGACGATAGGTCACCCAAAAACAAGGGATCAATTTCCACACCGAAAATCACCAAACAGCCTTAGGTTATGCATTTTAGGAAGATTCACGGGACGTCGATTTCTAACTGGTCTTGAACAATCATTTATATTAGATAGTGACAGCTTTTCAATCAAGGGGCAGCTTGAAATTATGTTAGAAACCCTATCAATTCTTATTATAACCCACTCCGCTTAAATTAAGGGATTTAAGCCTCGAACATCTAATTACCGTTGGATCAATTGTGCACCCTTCCACAGATAATCCGACAAGGTTTTCAGCTACAAACACATCAGCCGGTAATACGAAATCACTACCGGTTATTCGAAGACTGATATGAGTAGCACCCATTTTCAACGCCTTCACAATCACTTCGTTAGCAAAATCATAATCACAATTATAATCCCGCGGTTG
>BMAC01000840.1:28114-44812 GCA_014905375.1 Phtheirospermum japonicum
TATTAATGATTGGACATCAAGTGGGCCCAGCGGGTTGTGTGGACTTTGTGTAATCTTCCCAAAAAGAGCCTGAGACTCTCAATCTTTAGGTTCGATTCTTCGTACCTTTGAATAGTCTCCTTCACGAACTTCCAGAAATAGAACCCATCGATTCTGCCATAGACTCGGCACCTTGGAAAGTATCTTTGAACGAAGTCGAGGTTCGGGTGTGTTAACCAGGCTTTGAGCCATGATTTGGACAGAGCAGCTGTTTGTGCAGCTTCTTTTGCAGTGAGGAAAGATTGTATGAGTTGGATTATGGGTTCAGGTAAATTGAATTCGCCAGCTTGAATTTTTCTGCGTTTCGCCATTAATGAAACCCTAGATTCGAGATCCCTCTTTTTCTAAAGGGGGTGGCACGGTGATTTATATATGGGTACTTTCGTAGCAGGGAGTCAATCGAGCCTACCCGTTCGGTTTCAGTCAAGCCCACTTCATCCATTGGGCTATTAATTCAAGGCTGATTCTATCTACTACTTTTATCCCTGCCGAGGATGTCACGGTGATGTCGGAACCAGATGATGATGATTATGTTCCTGCCGCTTCGGTAGAGGGGCCTGTGCCGCCGTTTGCTTCAGCCCTGAGTCTGACGAGGAAAAAGACGTCTCGCCGGAAGCAGACTGTAAAATTGGCCGACAAGAGAATTACCCCGGTTTCTGTCAAGGTTTCCCCAGGTTCCACTTAGACGGAATATTCATTCCCTCCTTATACAATTTTGGATTTTATCTCGGGAGAGGTCACTAGTTCATCCAGACCGGCCACTACTGTTCCTCCTCTGTCTCCTGTTCGTGATGATCAATCCGCATTTGGTCCTGATCTTTTTAATTACTCCCCTGATTCTTCTTTTGATGTGCCTCTTCGTGATATCCTTTCTGCTTAGAAAAAGAACAAGAAGAAAACACTAGTACAAAAATAGGATTCAAGAATAGGGATTTAAAACGCCTCAGGAGGCGGCGTTCTTGTTAATAATTAGAATTTTTCTAATTAAAGTTTGTAAATTAGATTTATTCTAATTAATTGGTACAACGATAATTCGTGTTAACGAATTGTATAGGCTCGTTCTACGTGTCGTGTAGATAATTATAGCCTTTTGAATTTCTCAATTCCATTTATTGGTGAGTGAGAAATGGTGTTTGGAAGTTGGATAGGTGCTTTTAAGCCTTATCGTTTATCCCACATTGATAGTTATCCAATGTGGAAGGGAGTTTAAAAGTGTTTAACAATTAATGATTGGACATCAAGCGGGCCCAGCGGGTTGTGTGGACTTTGTGTAAACGAAGTTCACGCGGGCTCTTGGACTTGGGTTCGCCAGTCCGCCTTCGGCGAAGCCGATGGCGGAGCCGAGCGGATCCGAGCCCGAGCCCGGTCCCGGACCCGGACCTCGGACCTCGGTCCTGGGCTCTGGACCTGGGCCTGGGACTTGGGACTTGGGCAATTGGTCCTTATTGGGTGGTCCGATTGAGTTGGTACGTATGGGGTTCGGGTTCTGGCTCAACCCTGGTTTCATTTTTGAACCTTCACGCACCTAACCGTTACGTAACGGCTGGCTCTTGACCAGTCAGATGGTTTCAATTTTTGAATTTCAAACAGTAGACGTATCTGCACGCTGAACTCGTCCAGGTTCATGTCAGATAAAACTGACTGTTTGAACGCCATTAAGGTCGTCTTAATTGGCAGCTGCTGTAACCCTAATTTGAACCCCTATATAAGGGTGAGACTCCTGCATTCTCCAGCCACTTTCCATACGCATAAACACCTGAACATTTGGAACAGCAAATCATATTTTGCATTTCATTTTCAAGGATCAGTTCATATTCTTTCAGTTCGCCGGAACCCTGATATTCACGGTGCTGTGATATTACGGGACGAAGTCGTTTCATCTTTGGAGACGAATAGCCAAAACCGAAGGGCACTATCGGGGCTATTTCGTCTTGCGGACAGAGATTAAATCTCGACTCGACATTATTTATTTTCTGTTTTTCGATTTCTTTTTCCAGTTTTGTGCTCGTATTATTGTAACTATTCCAACAGTTCTTAAATGTCAGGCGGTGGCATTTTTGTAATAAAAGTGTCACATACGAGAACGTCTTTTTAAAAGACGTTCTGGTATACTGGATATCCAAAACGTCGTTAAAAAGACGTTCTCGTATGTTAGATATCCAGAATGTCGTTAAAAACGACGTTCTCGTATGTTAAATATCGAAAACGCCTTTAAAAACGTCGTTCTGGAAAGTATTATTAAGAACGCCTTTAAAAAGGCGTTCTCGTATGTCGTATTATTTATGTATTAAAATATACCCACAAAATCAATATTTTTAATTAAAAAATAAAATAAAAAACCCTTATCTCTTCTCTCCCGATCCATCTCTCCTCTGCCATTCCTTTCCAAAATTTTACCTTCACGCAGATCCATCTCTCCTCTGCCATTCCTTTCAAAAATTTTACCTTCACGCACGAAACAGACGGCGAGAAAACCCAACAGAGACAAGTCTCCGAGGAAGCAGCCGGCGACTAGGGCGGCGAGGATATATTTCCCCAAAAACACTTTCTGAAATATATTTCCCCCAAAATAAAATCTACAATATAGAATTTCTTTGACTTCAAAATATACTCCAGTTCTAAAAGCTGCGCCAAAATTATATATTTTCCTAGTTAGTTACTGAATGCTTCCTGCTCCTCCTTCTATCTGAATTTCCTTTGAAATCCATCACTGACTTCCACGATCGTTTTCTTTATAATCAACAGCAGCCTTCAATATTATTTTCTTATAGCTACTAATGAATAGATTATAAATTGAATACAAGCTAAATACAAAAATTTCTTGACGATGTTGTTAATTCAAGGTAAGCATAATTTTTATGGCCTTAAACTAACTGTTTTTTTTAACTAAAACCATTGCTTAAGCTCATTTCGAGGTAGTGTGAATGTGTTTTTATGCTCTGCAGTATTGACGATTCACTAGATTTGGTTCCCATTGCTGCATTTCACGGCAAGGGGAAACACACTGGTAAAGTTATTAATAGCTTCTCTTCTTGATCGGATATATGTGAATATTTATTACTCTTATAAAATAATCAACTTTGTTCTGGTGAACTAATCTCTTCCTGATTTGGTTCCCATTGTTACGTGAACTAATCGTTTCGGTGGTTTGTTGCTGGTGAATAATTATATACTTCTGTTTTTGCTACAATTTTGATTATTATTATTATTATTATTATTATTATTATTATTATTATTATTATTATATTTTTTTTGGAATTGCAGTCCAGATGATACTCCCTGGGACGGAGGTGAGTAGATTTCTTCAGTTGGGGTTGGTTTGTATTGCATTGCATTGATTTCGTGGTGATCAATCTGCAGTTAGGACGGGTTGTTTCTATGCGAATTGAGTTAATTACAAAAAAAGAAAGAAAGCTCAAACTTTGAACATTTTCACAATTCTAGCTCAACCAAAAAATCTGCTATGAACTACTTTAGTTTTCATTTACTATTCAAATCTAACGAAGGAAAATGCATTCTCATTGGTTTCTCGATTAAAATACCTTTTTTAGTAGCATCTGTGCTATTTCTTTTTGTCATTCTCTTTTGTAGTTCATTGTTCACTCACCGATGATATTATGGATCACTATCAGGCACGTTTAAGCTAACACTTCAGTTCACTGAGGATTACCCAAATAAGCCCCCAACAGTGCGGTTTATATCCAGAATGTTTCATCCCAACAGTAAGTCAGTTTAGATATTTCATTATGTAATTTTGCCATCAGAACGTCAAATTTTATAGCTGGCTTCTTTTAACCTGGCTAGTTACATTACATTCTTCCTTAATTCAATACAGTTTTTGGGTAATGTTATGTTAATGGGGTCTGATTCACTTCTCTTTTCCTTTTTTTTCTTTTTCTTTTTTACCAGTTTATGCGGATGGAAGTATTTGCTTGGATATTTTGCAGAATCAGTGCAGTCCGGTATATGATGTGGCTGCTATACTTACATCTATCCAGGTACAATAGTCTATACAGTGCTGATTATATTCTTTACTTATCAATAGACTAATGAAGAAATTGACCAGAAAACAAATTTTGTCTAGAAGGCACTACGTTAATCGATAATGAATGGGTCACTTGAAGATGAATAAATAATAATTTTTGCACTTGACTTGTTCTTTTAATTTACATCTAAATCCATGTTGTAACTTTGTGACAATTCACTTATGCTTTCATCTTTTTTTTTCAATTCTAAATTTACAGTCGTTGCTCTGTGACCCGAACCCGAATTCACCAGCAAACTCTGAAGCTGCTCGTTTGTTCAGTGAGAACAAACGAGAATACAACAGGAAAGTGCGTGAAATTGTCGAGCAGAGTTGGACATCATACTAACCTTTCCATCTAAAGGTTACATCATAACTTGAGATCGCAATCGGCGTGATGAGTTTTGCTTTTCTCCTAGTAGATGATTTCTATTCCTCTGAAATGTCTGTTTTAATATTATTGCTAAGTTAGTGACTTTTGTTGTAGTTGGGACAATAATATGTCACGAATGCTTTACTTGCTTATTTACGTGGAATATGAAGTATCTTTATCTTGATAATCTGATGCTGCTATGGCATGTGCACATAATTTATATATTGTACCGGACATGATGTCTGGAATTCCAAGTTTCCAAACTGTAATGTTGTAACATAAGTTGCTAGTACAGTTTTCTGAGGATAAAGCATTTTTCACTACCTTTTGATAATTGACTTAGGGAGTGTTTGCAAATACACACACACACAAGAAAAAAGTGATTCTCAGCTTCTAGGGGGAAACCAAACTCCCTGTAATTATTATTTTTCTTACAAGATTATATATAAGCTGTCTATCTGATGATTTTCTATCCCCCGAGCATTTTATCTTGGTTATTTGAATGATCTGTTTAGTACTAATATAGTTATTATGAGTACCATAATGTGTAATTATAATTCAATGTAAATCGGGCTTCCTTTGTAGCTAGTACTCTGCTGTAGAAATTAAATATTTGTCAGTAGTTCATTTTACTATTTTCGTTGTGGCTCTTTTTAAAATATCTCCTTAAACTATGAAATAATGTTTATATTCAAATTAATTGTGTTTTTTTTTCCCGGAGATTACTTGGAAAGGTAGAGGAACATTTACCAGCTACAGAATATGTTGAATGAAGGATTCAAAACTTTAAACGAGTCGGCAGATGTTTCTATTGATGTACTGGAATTTTCGCGAAGCATAGATGCCAGGGTGGCGGCAAAAGAAGACCCTGATGCAACTGAGAATTCGAGTCCATTCGCCGACACAACTTCTGGAAATGAAAACAATTCTGGGTTGAGTGATGCCGAAGTCGAATCACAGTTCTTTGGGGATAGTGATTTGGTTCCTCCGTTTGATGGGTTCGGCAGTGTGTTTCCAATAAGGTATGTATTAGTTTGTTTCAATTGTATATTTATTTCTTTTCTTTTTTGCCTTCCGTTGATAATAGTTGTGGACATTTTTATATTTTTATTTTTAGAATTACTCCTTATGATGTAGAACTGTATCTTATGGAAATTGAAAAGATATAGTCAGGTTGCATTAACATATAAAAATATAAAAAAGTTTAAGAAAATTTGTTCCTATGCAGTTATAATAGAAGAACATCAATCTTGATTAGATAGGACTAAATCTTACTGCACTTGCCATCCACTTAGTGAGAAGGCTATGCTTCCAGTCATGAACGGAGGGAGAGGGGGCCCAGTGGGGGCACAGGACCCCCCTGATTTTTTTAAGAGATTATAGACACACATGCATTAATGTAAAAATATGAGGTATATTATCTTATTTATCTTTTACTAAAAAAATCCAAATCAATTTATTTTATTGAAATTTGTACTAATATGTAGTTTATCTTAAAGTTAATGTATATTTTGGCTTAATTATTAAAATTATCTGAATTTTTCGTATTTTCACAATTCTAACTTAAGTCGGAATTCTGGAAGTAACAGTTTAGGATGCACTCATTGCGTGAGTTTATTAGATTGGATTTTGTTATTTTTAATCTTCAACATCAGCCTTACATATAGTATAGAAAACATTCATTCTTTGAAAGGTTAATGGTAATTTTGATTTTCCAGTTATATAGCTATTGCGGTGGGGGACCTAGAGAGTTCGTGAGTCGTACTCTTTTCAAATTAACGTGTTCTGATTACCAGTAAGCTGTCAAAATCTCAAAATAATGATAATAATTACCACCATTTCTGTTTCTTTCATTTTATTACTTATAAGTTGATCATCAAACTTATTTTTCTTGGCAGATCGAATCAAATAAGGAAGTGAATTGGAGAGACGAATGGAACCATACTGATGAAGGTACACTTCACACTTCTCTCTTTTGCATCGGCTGTTGATAGCTTATCCTGATTACTCCAATGGAATCCCTTCTTTAGCTGTTGGGTTTGTGTTTTCATATAAATCCGATATTTCAAATTCTTTTATTGGAATTATTATTATTTCAAGTTCTTTCATATAAATCTCGAAGGTCTGTTGTGAATGGATATTAGTCATTTCTGTGCCTCTTTCTTCTTATTTCTTTTGGTCAAATTATATGTCAGAGAGTCGACTGTGTTGTTTGGTTCTGTGCCAGAATGTAGAAACTGAGAAACAACTTATATTTTTTTCAAGGTTGTGTTGCTGTTGCTTTTGCCGAGCGAGATAACGCAGTACTGGAGGTTAAATTCTATTTCTCATGCTTATTTGGTGGCTTGTTTCTTCATTTTTCCAATTTATGACAGAAACAGTCCAAGAACCCATTTATGCTGCCTAATTGCTTTTGCTATATGGTTTAAACAGGCAGAAAAAAGGAACTTCTTGAAGAAAAGGAATTGACAAAGTCTATCCGGATTGATATTTTTTTCCCTTCATTATTTTTGCTATTCCCTTGTGTTGTTTGTATTGATATATTATGGTAATTGTGCATTATTGTGAATAATGACATGTGTTGTTTGATGTTGTAATTATATAAATGAAATGTGTTTTGTGAATTAAATAGGTAATAAAATTGTAATATATGAGCAGGCCTGGAAAAGTGAATCTGGAATGAAATTTGATGTATTTTTTGGCACCTGCTTTCATTTATTTTTTTTTAAATTTTTTACAACTTTCTAGAACGGTTATTCAAAAAACCGTTTTGGAAAGTTTACTTTCCAGAACTCCTGTTTTTAGAGACGTTCTGGAAAGTATAGTTTCCAGAACGCCTTTTTTAGAGACGTTCTGCAAAGTATATTTTCCAGAACGTCTTAAGAAATGACGTTCTGGAAAGTTATTTTCCAGAACGGGCGAAACCTGTAAAACCGACTTTCTAGAATGACTGAGTTTTTTTAAGAACGTCTTTGAAAACTATTCTTAAAAGTCTGACAATCAAGAATGCCCTACTGAGGCGTTCTTGATTGTCAGACTTTCAAGAACAGCTCCATACAGAACGCCTCAACAGGGCGTTCTTAATCTACAGAAACAGGCATTCTTAAAAGTTATTTTTGCACTAGTGAAAAGAAGGTTGCAAAGGCGGACAATGTTGCTCCTCCTGTTGGTTCCCCCATACAAACATCACATCATTCCCCATCTGTTTTGACCTCCAGCTTTGCCTCTGATAATATTGCTTCACGTGCTCCCACGACGGCTCTCTCGGACACCTTTGGAGGCTCTCCCTCTCGAGCCGTTGAACTTGAGGACATAGTGTCGTACTCCGATAATTTCATGACTGATGAAGCCGGGGAGTTATTTTCTACGTACCAGAACCGGCATATGATTGCTGAGCGATGAGGCAGAACTTGATTGCCTATTTTCAATATAAAGGTATGTATTCCACAGTCTCGACTGCCATGCCTTTTGTCCATGATATAGTCGTGGAATTTTATGCCAATCTGTTGCCATTTATGGTTGATTTGAACTATGTGAAAACGCCGCTGCTAAAGTCCTTGTATAAACTGTCATAAGAATTATAGTTTTCTCTGGTTGCAAATTCATTCATCATAAGTTTAAGATTTTGGCAAGCCTTAAGTAAATTTTTCAGATATCTCGAAAGTACAAGATGATGAAGTTGGTGATGATACAACTTCAGTGGTTGTTTTAGTTGGGGAGCTTTTGAGGGAGGCAGGAAATCTGGTGAATGCTAAAATTCATCCAATGACTGTTTTTTCAGGTTTCTTTTATTTTCTGAATCCTCCACACTTGAATTTTTTTTAAAATTTGTCTATATACAGTAAATGTGCTACACTATCATGGGATTAATCAGTTTCATACGTAAAGATCAATTGTAACTAAGTTGATCTCATATCAAGATTCTTCATATTTGTTGAAGATTTTTCAAATTTCATTTTTTTTTACCTTTATTTTAATTCTCTAAATCTCAGATTTATTATTGCAGCCTAGTTCTGTTCTAGCTAGAATCGGTGGGCTGGTTTTGTTCATTCACTACAATGATGAGAAGAGAGCAGTGCAAAAAGGTAAGCACAGATATTCAAATTGTTATTTCTGGGTTTTTTGGGAATCATTCCTTTTGATTGATATTTAAATGATATTAGAATGAATTAGTAAATTGATGTATTGATTTATTAACATTGTGATAGAACTTTATGATAAAGGAAGTGAGTTGTTTGTCTACTAGAGACACTCAATACTTCATTTTATTCGAAATTTTAATATTATTGAACTTGTTTTCTTTTTATTTTCCCTTTTCATTTTACGGGGGTTGATTTATTGGTAGTATCTTGCTCTATTTTCACTTAGTAATTTTTAGCAAACTGAAGAGGAAATTAATTCTTTTTGGTATAACGTTATGAATAGTCACTTCAACTAAGTTTAACTTTCTTGTCTAACCATTTTAATTTTCCCTTGTACGTACAGGATAGTCTACCCTGGTCGATGAGGAGTTATCTTGCATTTTTCGAATCATATATTGCTTCTTGTGCACTGTAGAACAGAAATTACTTGTTTAATGTAATAACCCTTTATTAAAAACTAAGTGTTGTGGCTGATTTCTTCTTGTGCACTGTAGAACATAAATTACTTGTTTAATGTAATAACCCTTTATTAAAAATTAAGTTGTGGCTGATTCCTTTATTAGATTTCATTCGGTTCTAAAAATTAAGTGTTGTGGCAAATTTTCTTAATTATTATTATTTTTTTTGTAAATGTCGTGCTGAATAGATAATGCTTGTGAAGAAACGGTACCGTAGAAAAGATGTTCTAAAAATTCATACTTTTCAGAACGGTTTTTTCAAATACCGTTCTGGAAATTCGCAATTTCCAGTACAGTATTTTCAAATACCGTTCTGGAAAGTCGCGATTTCCAGAACGGTATTTGAAAAAACCGTTCTGGAAAGTACGACCTTCTAGAACGGTATTTGAAAATAACGTTCTGGAAAGTGGCGGATCAACATGGGATAGTACCATTCTAGAATAGAAAAATCATTTTCTAGAACGCCTTTTTTTTTACCCTTCTAGAAAGTCTGCCAATCCAGAAGGGTAAAAAAATGCGTTCTGGAAAGTACATACTTTCTAGAACTATGTCACTACAGAAGGCACAGAAAGACGTTCTGGATAGGCAGAATTACCCTTCTAGATATGCAGTTTCTGCACTAGTGGATCCCCTATTCTAAAAGGGCGGGGCATCTGAAAAATTGATGAGTTAATCCCAAGAATAAGAAAATCCCAATAATATTTTAAAACACAAGATTTTACTAAATCAACCCCATAAATTCCCTACTTTACCCTTATCTAATATGTAATATAAACAAAAAAATAAAATAAAATAAAACAAAGGAAGAAAGCATCCGAAAAAGGCAATAAGAAAGAAAGGAAAAAAATGCGAAGAATGAAAAATTTATTTTTGATTTTTTTTTGGCAAAAATGAGGACATGGATCATGGTAAGCAATTAAACGTCAGGAGTAAGTCTCTCATATTTTTTGAAAATTGGTGTTCTTCCAAATAGAATCGAAAAAAAAAATTATCTACCGTAGGGTTCGACTTTAGTTTCACAAAAAAAAAATGAAGCAGTGTTCAAAAAAAGCTTTTTAACAAATGTCTAATATTCAAATTTTCTTTAGAAGAAATGTTTAATGTTCGAATCTTTTTTAGAATAGTCTATTTCTTGACAAAAAAAAATTGTTAGGAAAATTTTTTCAAACGTGCTTGAAATCAATATTCGAAAATTTAGTGCGAACAGCCTATTTTTTGATAGAAGCGCATTGTATTCTGTTAATTTTCCTAAAGAAATTATGATGTGTTAACATATTTTTCGAACAACCTATTCATATAATCATTACCAGTTTGAACACAACCATGACAATGAATCCTATTGAACAGGTTTATAATTAAAAAGTGATGAAAACGCATAAAATAGCAAGGTGATTATTGTAACATTAAAAATTTTGGAGAAAACTTGCATCATTCATATTGTTTATACTATCATCCTCCATTAATGAGTTTTATTTTTATTGGGTTTGAAATGGGTCTTGAAAGGTTTTTGGGAGGAAGAATTTTAATGTTTAAATCAATTTTATGAGAGAGTTATTTTTATCTTTTCAAACTTGTCTATTTTTGTTAAAAAAATTATGGGATATTTGTTTTACATGTAATTATTGTGTTTTTCCTAGTATTTTTAGTTAGAGTTTTATGTTGATTTTAGTAGTTTTTAATAGAATTTTATTAAGTTTTTATGTGATTTTTCTAGTTTTGTTGTTTTTCTTGTTTCTTGTTGATTTTATATTTAATTGGGTTAAATGGTTTCAATTAATTGGAGGTTTGGTGTAATTTTAGGTTTTTATGTTTAAAATTCCTATTTTTATAGGTAAATGCATTGAAGGCCAAAAATACTAGCAAAGGCAAAGCCAAACTTGAAACCAAGAGAGGCTAAAAAAAACACCCAAACTTTATGGAATACTTACCAACTTGCCAAACTGCTTGCCACAGAACTCGCCAGGGCCTCCTCCAAGCCTGGCGCTTGCCAAATGCTAGCCACAGTACTCGCCAGTATGGTCAAATCAAGGTCAAATCCGGGTCAACCTTGGTCAAAATTGGGATTTTCAAGCCTTAAGGGCTATTTTGGCCCATTTAATAAATAGACTACAACTCTCATTTTTGTAAAAACACCTCTCATTTTCTCCCAACCCAAGCATGGGTTTGAGATTAAAAATCCTCTCTAATTTTTAAGATCTAATTTCTCTCTCTTAGGTTTTAGATTCAATTTGAAGCTTGATGAAATTTCTTTTTCTAGATTTAGATTTAATTTCAAGCACCTCCTTGGGTTTGTAATCCTAAGAAGAATCCAAATACTCCTTTGAATTGTTACTTTTGATGCAATTTAATTCAAGCTTGCTACTCTTTCCTTTAATTCAAGTAAGTTTCCTTTCAATTTAATGTTTTATACTTGAATTCCATGCTTGTTCTTCATTTCCATACTTTGTTCTTCATTTTATGCTTTTTCTCTTAGCTACTTGATTTCATGATGAAACATGTAAATTGACTATGGATTCTAGTTGAGTGACACACCTAAGCTATAGATCGGGTCCTTGATCGTCATGATTTTGAGTTTTTCTTATGCTTTATTTTGATTTTTATTTTTATGCTTTGTTTCATGCTTAATCTTAGATTTAGTCTTCATTACTTGTTATTTTTCATAAAGTTTTAAACTTTCCCATCTATTTTCATTGCTTTATCCATTCATGCTTTCAATTTTAGTAAATTTGCATTAATTGAGTTTTTATGCATAGTTGTACCTTGTGCTTGCATGCTTGTACTTGGTGAAACTTTGCATTTTCTTGCTTATTTTCATTATTGCTTTGCATTTTCTATTTGAGGCACACGACGAGGCATCCGACCAACTTGCTATTTCAATTTCTAGGATAGTTAGCTATTTTATTTGCCTTATTTTCATTTTCCCTTTATTTTTCCAAGCTTGAAACACATTGAAACCTTCAATTGAATCGATTTCCGATAATACCGAGCCAAGAACCCATTGATTCATTTCAACACCACTAAAACTCTTCAAACAAAATGATTTTAATGTTTAAATCAATTTTATGAGAGAGTTATTTTTATCTTTTCAAACTTGTCTATTTTTGTTAAAAAAATTATGGGATATTCTCATCAATTTTTAGGGTCCCAATATTCGGCCCATTCTAAAATGGGCTTTTTAGTGATATCCCTTTGTTAAGGTTGTTTTTCTTTCTTTCTTTCTCTTGGAGATTGTGCTTGCGATGGAGGTTTAATATATTTAGAAGTGCTTGGATATGTTTTCATTTTGCAAATTTTGGAAACGAGAGAAAATAAAGAAAAAAGAAATTAAGAAAGAAAAAGATTTTTAAGTGTGTATGGATAGAAGTCGAAAATGTAGTTATTAAATTTAATTCATATTTTTTGTCTTATAAGATGTGATAGATACATCAATTTTCCTGTGTAGTTGTGCAGGTATTAGTGAAGAGCATTTTCCTATCGTTGATTTATTGGGACTCCGATTCCACCTCCCACCGACTGAGCTACAATTCAGACCCCACCGACGCCGCTGCGATGCCACACCCCAGCAACGCCGCCGCCGCCGCTGTAAATTCACCTCTCCACACAGTTAGTAATCGGGAACATTCTCAATCTTTTCAAACCGTTATTAGGGTTTGAATTTGTGTATTTTGTGATTAATTGTATATTGAGATTTGATTAATTTTATGATTTGTAAATTGAGAATTGATTAATTCCGTGATTTGGATACTAAGATTCATGATTTGTGATTTGTATTTGGAGTTCGTGATTTAAATAATTTTCCAAGTATATTTGAATTTCGTGATTTCATTAATTTTGGATTAATTTTGTGTATAGGGATTTGATTAGAAATTTAATGATTTATGTTCTAAAATAGTTTTCGGTATTGGTGTAATTATTGTATATTGGGATTTGATTTGAGTTGATTGTTTACATAACATATATATATATATATATATATATATATATATATATATATATATATATATATATATATATATATATATATTTCTAATTTAAAATATCAAAATTGGTATATGTATGATTTGTATAATGATATATGTATATTTTGTGCGATAGTATATGAGTGTTAAAGTGACTGTCGAAATCCAGTCGACGCGAAATTATAAGCGATTCCCGTCAAAATCCGATTGAAGAGATTTTTAGGTGTACAAAACATCAATATATTATCGCAAATGCCATCCATATATCATCTCACAAAACATCTATATATCATCGCACATAACATACATATCTCATCACACAGAATAAACCGAGGGCACCAATGCTCATAATATAATTTGCCTATTTCTTATTTAAAAAAAAAATAATTCATATCCAATAAGGCAACTCAATAATAAAATCTGAACGTCCTAACCTACGGTTTCCATTTCAAATGGAAGCACATTTTTTGCTTATATTTTCGACTCGCCGAAGCACGTAAAATTTCCTTCCATGGCAGATCCCGCCACACAGCAACATCCTTGTCAAAAACCTGCACATATACTTTCTCGAGATCATGCAAACCACGCATACAATGGCTGCATTTTCCATTCATTCTTAGTACAAGTGTCTTGCAAAGGAAATCATCACGGAAGCTCGACTTGCGAGGCACATACTGAGTTATGATCTTCGGCCGACACAACCGAAACAAACCATCGAAAAGGGCATAACAAGTTAAAGATGGTAGACCCTCCGTATCCATCGTCAAATTCTCCACCACAGGTTTACGTAAACCTTTCATGTGTTCCACCTCGTAGTCAAAGCTCATCCTAGAGAGAACATGGAGAGAGAGATGAATTTTTGACGGGCTCAGCTCTAATAACAGTTTATTCAACTTACGGAACCATGATGTGCCGAGTTCATGATCATGCGTTATGGATACACGAGACACCCATTCCCTTGAGGTTGACTTGAAATAAAATGAAGGAATGATTGCACCTTCAAACTCAAACTTTCTCATGCTTGGAACGTCAAACTTGACCCTTGCCCTTAACGCCTTCTGAGCACCATCATACCCTAATGACACCCCAAAGCTTAAATGCTCAAGAGAACGGCTAGAAATTAGTATATCTTCTTCCAAATCGCACAATCGTATGGTTAAATCTTTCAGGGAAGGAAATTTAGACGATAGGTCACCCAAAAACAAGGGATCAAGATCCCTCAAGTAAGGAATCACCAAACACCTTAGGTTATGCATTTTAGGAAGATTCATGGGGTGTTGATTTCGAACTGGTCTTGAACAATCATCAATATCAGATAGTGACAGTTTTTCAATCAAGGGGCAGCTTGAAATTATGTTAGAAACCCTATCAATTCTTATTATACCCACTCCGCTTAAACTAAGGAATTTAAGCCTCGAACATCTAATTTCCGTTGGATCCTCCTCCACCAGCTCGAGATCAATTGTGCACCCTTCCACAGATAATCCGACAAGGTTTTCAGCTCCAAACACATCGCCCGGTAATACGAAATCACTATCGTTTATTCGAAGACTGATATGAGTAGCACCCATTTTCAACGCCTTCACAATCAATTCGTTAGGACAAGCACAACTACAATCACGATCACAATCACAATCCCACGGTTGTCTTCCCAAAAAGAGCCTGAGACTCTCAATCTTTAGGTTCGATTCTTCGTACCTTTGAATAGTCTCCTTCACGAACTTCCAGAAATAGAACCCATTGATTCTGCCATAGACTCGCCACCTTGAAAAGTATCTATCATCGAAGTCGAGGTTCGGGCGTGTTAACCAGGCTTTGCGCCATGATTTGGATAGAGCAGCTGTTTGTGCAGCTTGTTTTGCAGTGAGGAAAGATTGTATGAGTTGGATTATGGGTTCAGGTAAACTGAATTCGCCAGCTTGAATTTTTCTGCGTTTCGCCATTAATGATTCGAGATCCCTCTTTTTCTAAAGGGGGTGGCACGGTGATTTATATATGGGTACTTTCGTAGTAGGGAGTCAATCGAGCCGACCCGTTAGGTTTCAGTCAAGCCCACTTCATCTATTGGGCTATTGATTCGGGGCTTATTCTTTTCTAGCTATTACTTTTATCCTACCCGGAAATCGCAAGTAATAAAGTAATAATATAGAATAGTACATCATCAAGTAATTCAATAAATTGTAAATTTAATATTCAACTCGACTAGATTATCTATATTTCATTTTAGAAAATTTGGAAATAAGAAACACATAACAGTGATTAATTCTTACTTTCTAAGGAGAATGAAAATTTGAAATTGTAAATGAATATGAGTTGAAAATGAAATGATTGAAGTTAATTAATTCGTACTTTTAGTAATGATAGTGGAGATTTGAAAATTCTATAAATAATTGTGTAATAATTATTGATTATTAAATTATTTATTTTCAGAAAAAAAAAAGAATTCAAATGATTGATGGGATAAATTGCCAAGATTGAGTTACATAACTATTCAGATATTAAAAAAAGTCAGAGAAGTGATCTAAGTTGTTTTTAATTTTGATTTTTTTGTCTAAATAACACACGTGCCCGCGCACACACATATATCCTAGAACTGAATAGTGTTTATATATAAATCCAGACAATATTTCATAATAGGCATATTATTTAATATATCGAATAAAGATAACAAATTCTTACACAAATACTAATCAATTGGCAAATTAAAGAAGAATATTGTAACTATGAGATGATTTATCTTTTCGGGAGGAGTCTTCAAAACCTATTCAAATGACTTGAAGTCATACTTRTTAATATGAAATTATCGTCGCACAAGTGTTTAACCATCGTACGACTGAAAAACATAAGCAGATTTCCACTACTGATCTTGAAAGTGAGATAGTTATTAGATACCAAATTTTTTTTTTTTTTTTTCTTTTTTTAATATCTGAATAGTTATGTAACTCAATCTTGGCAATTTATCCCATCAATCATTTGAATTCTTTTTTTTTTCTGAAAATAAATAATTTAATAATCAATAATTATTACACAATTATTTATAGAATTTTCAAATCTCCACTATCATTACTAAAAGTACGAATTAATTAACTTCAATCATTTCATTTTCAACTCATATTCATTTACAATTTCAAATTTTCATTCTCCTTAGAAAGTAAGAATTAATCACTGTTATGTGTTTCTTATTTCCAAATTTTCTAAAATGAAATATAGATAATCTAGTCGAGTTGAATATTAAATTTACAATTTATTGAATTACTTGATGATGTACTATTCTATATTATTACTTTATTACTTGCGATTTCCGGGTAGGATAAAAGTAATAGCTAGAAAAGAATAAGCCCCGAATCAATAGCCCAATAGATGAAGTGGGCTTGACTGAAACCTAACGGGTCGGCTCGATTGACTCCCTACTACGAAAGTACCCATATATAAATCACCGTGCCACCCCCTTTAGAAAAAGAGGGATCTCGAATCATTAATGGCGAAACGCAGAAAAATTCAAGCTGGCGAATTCAGTTTACCTGAACCCATAATCCAACTCATACAATCTTTCCTCACTGCAAAACAAGCTGCACAAACAGCTGCTCTATCCAAATCATGGCGCAAAGCCTGGTTAACACGCCCGAACCTCGACTTCGATGATAGATACTTTTCAAGGTGGCGAGTCTATGGCAGAATCAATGGGTTCTATTTCTGGAAGTTC
>BMAC01000840.1:62805-78654 GCA_014905375.1 Phtheirospermum japonicum
AAAATAAATTAAAAAAATAAAAAAAAAACCGAGGGAATCTAATATCCCTCGGTTTTTCGAGGGACTACTTCCCTCGGAACGTTTTAACCTAATAGCGGCGAGCCGCCCGCTTTCTTCTTCTGCGCAGAAAAAAGAAAGAAAAGAGAGAAGAAGAGAAAGAGAGGAGAAGAGAAAGAAATCGCCGCCGTGTCCAGCCGCCCCAGCCCGCCACCGCCACCGCCGCCCCAGCCCGCCCGCCACGCTGCCACAGCCCGCCACCGTGTCCAGCCGCCCCAGCCACCACCGCTGCCACAGCCCGCCCGCCACCGCCGCCACAGCCCGCCACCGCCGCCCCAGCCCGCTCGCCCCAGCCACCCCAACCCGCTCGCCGACCTCCCCCCACCGTCGCCCCCAGCTCCGCCCGCAGCCCACCCCCGCTGGCCGCCACAGCCGCTCGCCGCCCGTCCGCAGCCGTCGCCGCCGACCGCCAGCAACAGCTCCGCGCCGGCCCGTCGCCGCCCGTCTACAGCCGTCGCCAATGTAAATTTTTTCATTTTTTTTTTAATTTTTGTATATTATTTTTATGTATTAATTACATTTTTAATTTGTAATTATAGTTCAATTTAGGGTTTAATTTTCAATTAGGGTCTCAATATAGGTTTTAATTTCGAATTAGGGTTTAGGTTTTAATTTTCAATTAGGGTTTTAATTTAGGTTTTATGGTTAATTTTAGAATTAGGGTTAAATTTAGGGTTAGTTTTAGAATTAACTTTAGCGTTAATTTATAATTATGGTTAGTTTTAGGATTAGGTTTAATCCATAATTAGGGTTGAATTTACAAATAATTACGTAATTAGAGTTCAATTTAGCAATAATCAATTAATTAGGGATTAGTTTAGTAATTACTACACAATTAAGGCCAAATTAGTAATAATTATACAATTTTTTGGGAATTTTAATAATTAAACAAGAATTAAAATTAAAACAAAAAATTAAAAATTAATAAAAAAATTAAAAAATTAAAAATACCGAGGGAAAGTTCCCTCGAAATTTTGAAAAATCCGAGGGAATGGGACTCCCTCGGAAATCCGAGGGAAATATTTTCCCTCGGAATTTTTCAATTTCTGAGGGAATAAAATCCCTCGGATTTTCGAGGGATTTTATTCCCTCGAAAATTGAAAAATTCCGAGGTAAATGTTCCCTCGGATTTCCGAGGGATTGTCCGATAATGTTTTCGAGGGAAAAAATCCCTCGGAATTCCCTCGGTTTTGTAATTTCGAGGGATTTATTTCCCTCGAAACCGATTTCCGAGGAGGGTTTTTTCGAGGGAATTTTTCCCTCGTAATTTTCCTCGATTTAACCAAAACCGAGGGATTTTTGCTTATTTTCGAGAGAAAAATCCCTTGAAAATTTTGATTTTTTTTGTAGTGAAATATGCAACAAAAATTTAATTAGTGGACTAAATTTGTAACTACTTGGATTTTGACTGACTGTCATTTGGTCAAAATCCCCATAATTGGACTAAATGTGCGACAAAAATTTAATTGGTAGACTAAATTTACCACCCCTGCATTTAGTGGACCATTTTTGACAAGTCCAAAAAGTTAATGACGAATTCTATATTTTAGCCCATCAAATGTCAAACTTAGAAAAGGGACAACCATCTGTCTATTTTCTTTTATATGCTATTTTCCTCCTTTGTTTTTTGGTATATTTTTCTTTGGGAACTATCTTTCTTGGAGTAAAGTTTGGATCAGTGGTTTAAATTCTCGGTATTTTGAACAATGATAAAATATTGGATGGTGTGTTAGCATTTTAGACTTTTAGATTTAGTTCAAGTGGTGGTGTTTTGGATGATGTGTTTCGAATTAGTTCAAGTCATGTAGCTCTTCTTGATCATGATTTAAAAAAATGTACTTGTTAATAAAGCCTGACATTTGGAAATTGACACAGTTGCAATTAATGCTCTAACTTTCATTTTGGTTTTCAAAAAAGTGGGAAAAATCAAACTAAGTAGTAATATTTTTAGTTACCAACAAAAATTGATGCCATGTGTTTTTTAGAAAATATTGAAAGTCAGATAAATTAACTGCTAGAACTCACATATGTACTTTTGGACTTTGGGTGAGAAAAATTGTTAGAAGATTTTTTTGAAATAGCTGTCTATTTTCTTTTCTATGCTATTTTTCCTCCTTTTTTCGGTATTTTCGTTGTTGATTTACAGTATTTTAAAAAGGGACAGACATAGCTTCGAATCATTAGACTCATGCTTAGATTTATCTTAATAGGCTGGCTCTTTGTGTTAGCTCTTGGACGAGCTTTTCATGGGTTGATGAGATGTGCCTGTTATAAAAGTTATCTCACTTAAGCTGCATCAGTTAAATATAATGACCAAAATTACAAAATTGACCCTGCAGTTTAGCTTAATTACAAAAATAACCCAAGAATCCTTATTAATCTGTTCCCCTTTACAATTAACACAGAAATAAACATTGGGGCAGTTTTTGTAATTTTGGAACTTATAGTAGAATTAAACATTGGGGCAGTTTTTGTAATTTTGGAACTTATAGTAGAATTAAACATTGGGGCATGTTTTTGTAATTTTGGAACTTATAGTAGAAGTAAACATTGGGGTTATTTTTTGTAATTTTGAAACTCTTTCACTATTCTTATGAATACCTTCATATTCTGATTATAGTAGAAGACATTATTCTACTGTGATTATTCCTATAAAAACCTCCAAATTCTGTTTCATTTTTTCCTTTTAAACTTAAAGCTAATGGGAACCCATCAATCTTTCAATAAGTACATACAGTGTCAATTCATCCTTTCAGAATTACAAACCATAGTATCAAACAAAACAACCATATTTTAATTATTATAAACTAACCCTGAATAGTTAAAAAATACAGAAATTGAAAAAACCTACCATATATTTTAATTATTACAATACCCCCTGGCTAGTTCCAAATATAGTTATAATGAATAAACTTACCATATTTCAATATTTAAAAACTTTCATTAGGGATATAAACTTCAACTTTCTACACTTGAAAATACAAAGAAAGAAAATAATAGCAACCAACCCAACACTCTATCACATATTACAAACACCCCCCTCAGATTTATACATGTATCATCTAATAGTAATACTAATATGTTCTTATACAAAAATATAAATAAATAATACACTCATCTTTCACTAGTTACAAACTATCTCTAAGGTCTAATGAATCCTTCTTTTTACAATAACAAATAATATTTACAAACAAATCAGCCATCTTTCACATATTACAATCTACCCCTCGAGGAATTTCAAAACTGACAATTGAAAAAAAATGCTATTTCAAAAATGAATGTAAGTTAACTTAAAATGACAACAAATAAACATATTGAACAATTGAAAACATGGGTTAATAATATTGGAAAGAAACGATCATCTTTGTACAAGCTAACACTACATTGTCTCCGATTAACATACAAAACATAAAACACAGTATGGCTGAACCCCTACCAACAAAAAATAAACACTACTGAACAAATAGTAGTTCACCATAAGTTCTTTCTAAATCCCTCACGTAATTAGCCCAGGAGACTCATCATCGCACACATAATCGTGGTCCAGCTAAAAAAATCCATGATTGTACAACCTAGGAGGCAAGTGATTTTCTATGAATATCAACTTCACAATCTACCACAGGAATCTCCAGCCCATATATCATATACTCGGCATAAGACACCATGTGTATAACACATTCTATGAAAGAAACTTCTTAATAATTAAAAAAAAACACATAATTTAGAAAAATAAGTAATTTATAAATAATGAACAAAATAAGAAAATTCCCCATTTCTCAAATAGGTCGCAATTCCCTAGTCTTTGAATCGACCACAACAACATCAAGTGGACGTGTCTTAAGTTAATATATTACATGAAGTGGACGTGTCTCCTTTGATTTCAAGTACAACGTTCTTTCCGAAGTATGATTGAACACAAAATCAACTAAAGAAATACTAAATAGCCGTCACTGCGAAAAAACATCAAATAAACCAAAGAAATACCATAAATTTATTTTCAAGCTTTTTTATTTATTACTCACATTCATTAGCAAAATCATTGCATACTGCTAATTAAAAATACTAGAGAAACAAACCATTAAACTACTAGATTCAAACATAGGATACTAAATTACAGACACATGGGGTTTCTACATGTTTTCATGTTGTGTCCTCTACCTCTACATCTACTACACTTTGTTCTTTTCGGATATTCCCCGCTAGAAAGTCTTCTAGTTACTTTCGGCCTATGATGCACGGACATTTCAAAATATAATATTTTGTCGTGTCGTGTCTGTTTTACATTATAATTTACGTGTCATAAGTGTGTCTGCGTGTCGTGAGTCAAATTCCTGTGTCGGTGCAACCTAGCTTTCGGCCTTCCCGATCTTACTCTCTCTATGGGTGGGAGAATGTCCCTTTGTTGCACGTTGTTTGCACATGTCCACGACGATTCACTTCCAACTAGATAAACACACTCTTCATATGTAGACTTAGGAAAACGTGAACTTGTTGATCAAATTCACTTTATACTACAAAACAGTGATTTTACGTCGGTCTTTTTGGACTCTTAACGTCGGTTTTTAACCGACGTAAGTTGTGACATTTTACATCGGTGGTGTGACTCACGTCAGTTTTAAAAATAACCGATGTGGTTAAATTAGATATTTTTTGAAAGAAGCCTATTTATTTAACCATCCCACCTAATAAATAAAATATGAGATTTTCATATATTATTTAGTAATAAATATATAAAGAATTTCAAAGCCATGCAAAGTTTCACAAAAAAATTCAAAAGAATCCATGCAACAAAATGAACTAAATATCTTGCAATCAATACTTGATACGAGATCGGTGGCTTTTTTCACCTTTTGCGACTTAAACCACTATTAAAAAAAAACAAAAAAAACTTAAGCATAAACATAACATAAAAAGTAAGACAAGTCAGACGAGTGTATATATGTTGTTCCTATAGTCATATTACCTTTGAGAAGATAGTCATTGCTCGTTTCTTCAGGGATTTTCCACTTTCCCTTAACACGCTCAGGCTCGGTTATAGAATACGAACACTTAGTCCACTCCGATAAATATTTGCAGCATCTATACATATGCCCGATGAATAACGAAGCCATCCGGAACACATAGGGCATTTTCCCAATGCTCCAAAGGACATCCCATCAACACTGAACAAAGTTTTAAAAAAGAAGGATGATTAAAAAAAAAAGAAATAAAAATACTCATTGTTTTATTATACTTTTTTAAATTAATCTGATTTGGAAATATTACCATTTTCTCGCAGATCAAGCTCTGAACCTCTCAAGTCTTGCTCGTTATCTTCGAGCATCTCTCTTAACTCTGAGGTACTAACATACTTTTTCAAATCATCTTTGAGGGCCCATAGGGTTCTCGTTTGCTTTTCAAGTTGACTTTCCAGGTAAGATGCTTTGGATCGTTCGTCTTTTGATTTTTTGGTAATTTTTTATTTCGGATCACTTTCTACAGCTCTTTTCCTCTTGGCACCGCCTTTAGGCTCCCTTTCGGGACTGAAACAAAAAAGTAAGTGTGGGAAATATAGTCAAAAGGCAACACATTTAGTCGAAATAAAATAAAAAATGAACTTTTTGATGTGGATGGATCTTTTTTAACGAACGAAAGAAGTGTAGCATGATCCGAATCTGAAAGAGAGTCGTATCCAGAAAATTTCTCGACTGAGGTAGTTGGTGACGTGTCCAAGTAACACTTGGCGTGGTTCCAGGTAAGTGACCTGGCACCTTGCCCTTCGGACTTGGTCGATACGCGAATCTAATTAAAAAAAAAGGTATTATTATTTATTTATAAAAACAGTATCATATTCATCAAATTTCAGCCCTAGTTCAATTTTTAAAATTAATTGAACTATATCCACGTGTAACATAAATTTCAATAACCTTATTTCATGAGTTAAGTTTGTAAATAAACACTATTTACCTCTCTTTTCATGATTTTTTGGCTGCAACAACGACAAGTGGCACGAGAGGTTTGCGAAACCTCGACGCCACATTCCACATTAGCAGGAGGAGATGAGCTAGACGACGGGCATAGCAGCACCATCAACTTATTTCCTTATCTTTTGCTGATCTTCCCAACGAAACTCTTCTAAACCTTCAACATCATCAACCCTGGATTGACAACGCTTTACATGAATAAGAAAATGAACCCAAAAAAATAGATGATTACAAAAACCACCCATGAGGTATGGGGTAATTTACAATAATACCCGAGAAGTTTCAAAATTACAAAAAAAATCCCTTGAAGTTTAATTTTATCTTATAAGCAAAATATATTTCAAAAACCCTCGTACATTCATAAAAATATTACACTCGGGTCTTTTGACTTTTTTTTTTTTTTTTTGTAATTTCGAAATGTTTCTAGGTTTTTTCGGTACTACACCAAAACTCAGGGGTAATTTTGTAATCACCCCTTTAAATCATATCTGTTCGATTTGATTGCTGACATTGTAGCCCCCACTTATCATGAAATTGACGGTCGCAACGGTCACAACGGGGAACTTCTGATTTTTGCTTTTGCTCTATGCATTTGGATTCATCACTCAAAAGAAGGGGCAATGGAAATTGATATATTAGTACAAATGTACAATAGTGACTCATCAACAAACTATACTAGAGTACTTCATTCTTGGAAAACATTTTTATAGAGGCCATAAAAAAGATGAGGGTTTAACTGCCCTTCTACCATACAACAAGAATTATGTCAACCGACAATCCCATAAATTTAGACCTTATTTACTTTCACATATTAGATGCGCTATACTAAATATCACATCCAATAGCATGATTAAGTTGATGGATGATGCCTGGTAAAAATTTGTCTTTTTCTAGATTAATTAGCCACCCCATCTTTTAAGTGTGAGAAAATAATCATACATTTGGTTTAATAGATAGAAAATCTTCATTCAACCTTAGTATTTGCGTATGTTTTCTATCCCTCTTCTTGAAATTAAAACCTAATCAAAGACTAATTAAAACAAGGATTCCTTCTTTAAGGCATTGGGCTTCCTTCCCCAAATATTGCATGTAAAATCACTACAAAATGTACACACCTAAATTCGTGTTCATTAGTTCTGAACATGTCATGCAACAATGCGGTGATGGTCAAGTGTTTGCCTTACACGAATATATATATATATATATATATATATATATATATATATATATATATATATATATATATATATTTTAAAGTTCTTTTCCTTGAGTGATTGCATTATTACTTTGCCTCTACAAATGCACTTGCCTTCTTATTTCATGTTTCAGTGCAAGACGGGTGTTAATGGTACACAACAAATAAAAAATGAAGTGAGTGAAGCAGGAAATAGAGAGAAAAGTAGGTAATTGTATGAAGTGTGGATGAAAAAATAAAAGAAAGAAAGAGGGATGGGAAAAAACGAAATGGTAAATAACAGATGACAAAGAAAATGATGTTTATAGCTTTTATACTTTTAGAAAAATATTGAATGCCGAAGCTTTAACAAACAAAGAGATTTTAGTGAAGGATATTTTCAAGAATGCATTTCAATCACAATATACAATCCAACCAAGTACACACAATCTCCATTGAGAAATTTAATCTGAACCCTATATTTTGTCACACTCATTACCAATCACTATCCACTTAATTGACAAGAAAATAGAAGTTAGAAAGAACAGGATCAGTATCACCGATAATCAGCTGCAAATAAAAAGTGGGCACGTATTCAATTAACGGCGTGATAAAATTAATCATCTAAAACCCAAACCAACAACCCCAGAAGGAGCCCCAAAACGATATCCCACAAAACTTAATACATGAGCAGAAACTAATGCTTCAATATAAGCAATAAGTCAATCAATACCAGGCATAGGCAGCTGTTTGGGCTTTTTAAACTGCAAAGTGTACACAGACCTCCAATGTCAGGGAAAGAAAATATACATCAATCTATTTCTCGAAATACTAGCATCAATCAATTGGATACTAATTCAAACCAATGGTGCATGCACAATTACACATTTATTCCACATTTCATAAAACTTAACGTGAGGCCAAATTCATCAACCACGAGCCCTAATTTTTAATTTTCAAACAGAACACCTAACAATCCAATCAATCAGAAAATCAAAAATCCCTAAAAAAAACAAACATAAAGAGCTAAAAATACCCAGAAGAAGAAGAAAGAGGAGGAGGAGGAGAAAGAAGAAGAAATCATACCGGTTGATGGGCCACCGCAACACCCGCATCCACTCCCCCTTGTTGTGGGCCCACAGTATATGCGGCGGAGGCGAGGCTTTGATAATAAGCGTAATTTGACTACATTTAAAAATAATTCGCCGGGATTGGAGATTTTGACGGAAGGGGAAGGTTGGAAAATTCAGGGCAGCGAGTTGGGGATTTGGGGCAATAACGGGTTTTAGAGTAGCGGGTGAAAGTGTGGGCCTGTGGTTGAGTCATGGGTCCGGTGGGGGTGGCCGCCGCTCAAGGCGGCGGCGGAAGGAAGGAGACGACGATGCCTGCAAGGTGAGGAGAAAATTTTGCCAAAAAATAGAAAAAAAAAAAAAAAAGAGTAAGACGTACGGGTAGAGAGAGGCGAGGGTAAAATATATTGACGGGGCCGCATTTATTTATTGTAATATAACATTTTTTAAATAAAAATTCACATTGGTTTTAGAAAGAACCGATGTAAAATATCTAAAATCACGTCTGTTATTAAATAAACCGGCGTGGAATTTTAAATATCACGTCGGTTTATTTAAAACGTGAGAATTGCATCAGTTTTTAAATAACCGATGTTAAATATCCGACGTGAAATCACTGTTTTGTAGTAGTGTAGATGATCTCAAAAGTCAAGATGAGTATTGAATTTGTTAAAATCATATGAAGCTCGAATGTCAAACGGGAATTACAAAAAGTCATAATTATTGGTCGTGCGTGCTTTATTGAAAAAATTCAATGATTTCAAAGTGGTATTAGAACATGTTATTCTAATTGACCACTTTGAAACTAAGTATGGTAATTGACTAATGATTCTCTAAGGTAAACGAGAAAGGATAAGATGAAATCCAAATGCATATGATATGCTAATTTTTGTTTAAAAATTTATTCATGAGTATGCCGTTGTAATGAAATGTTAAACCAAAAGAGTTTGACCGTTAAAACTCTTTGTAACGGTTGTTGAACCAAAAGTTAATAGATCGAACAATTTTTTGATTCAAACTTGTTAATTATAGTACGCCATGGAGATTAATTAACTCGAATTGTACATTAACATTCTATAAAGACAAGTATGAGACTTGTGTTGAAATTATTGAGAAATAGTGAACCACTTTATTTAATTCACTTATGTGTGTGATTTAAATATGTGGTAGAAATGTGTGGGGTGTCTTGATAAAGTTGCAATACTTACACCCAATAAAGTTAAAATATTTGATTGCAATGTTGTACATATAATGGAAAATTATAAGCAATGAGAAGACATTGATCACATATAGACAACTACTCTCAATTAATGTTATCGTTGTTGACTACGTGAAGTCAAATAATAACTAAACGGGTCTATTAATCAATCAGTTCAGTTGAGAGGTAGTTGTAAAGTCATAAAGAGAAATGAGACTTAAGCCTCTGAAAAATGAGTTGATATACGATGGAAACCCAACCTAAATGATTGGAGATCCCAAGATTTAGGTTCAAAGGGACAACCTAATTGTACAAAGACTCGTAGCATCACTATGTGAGAAGTTATTCCTTACACGTGATTTAAATAGTGATATTTGTGGAGAGAGGATAAGAATTGGCTTTTAATGATTCTTGCGTCGGAGAGTCAAGCATAGTAGTGTCGTGTACTTATAATAAAGAATCACCTATGTGAGAGAGAAGTGGGGCCGCTTCGAAGAGAATTATGTGAGGCTCAATTATTAAAACCTCTTGCAGAACCAGGCGTATGTTCAGGGACATGAATGAACATAACTATGAGAAATGAAATATGTTTGGGAGAATCTTGTGTGGGGTATATCATCGTTTACACAAACGGCAGAACAGTTCATAGACATGGCGTCTACTGGTAAGCCAGTAAAGTAAATATACTTTCACAAAGTAAGGTTCAAAGGGTAACACTTACCTATCCTATGCAGGGTTCAACTGTTAGATTTTATCACCAAAACTCCTATTGTCGAGATTTTCTTCATGTGGGGGATTGTTGGAAAATAATGATTTTTTTTTAATTTTCTTAGACCTTTTATCTGAATGATATTTGGATAATAAAGGCTTGTAATTCCAAATTTAATAGAGAGGTAGTGGTGGTGTGTAACACCCAATAAAATGAGTAATAAATTGTGTAACCATTCCACTACTCTTTGTTAGCAAACTTAAAGTCATATGTTAGCCTATATAAAGAGACTAACAATACAACAATCATAAGAACAATAAGAACAAACCACATAACTCCTCATATTGCATAAGAATAAACATTTCATATTGATCAAAAATTCATTGGCCTCTTGCATTTTGGTGATAAAGTTTAGGCATGATTATCAGTTCGCCGGAGACGACAGGTAATCCGATTTATCCGTTTTATCCTGAAAAACAGATGTCCAGAATAGGGAATGAGTCTGTTTTAAGGAAAACGTGATTCGGATTTTATATATATGCGTTTCGATTTCAATTTTTACGTTGTAAAAAGGATTGACAAATTTTGTATTAGAAGATATTCCTACTCAACTTATAATTATTATTACTTTGTAAAAGTCTCCCTACATAATCATACTTATTTCAACGCTCAAGCGAACGACTAGAAATTAGCATATTTTCTCTGAAATAGCATGATTTTAGGGATATATCTTTTACGGAATGGAAATTAGACGATAGCTCACCGAAAAATAAGGGGTCAATTCCCACTTCAATCATCACCAGACATCTTAAGGCCTTGTTTGGTCTTCGTGAATACTAGGATTGGGATTCTGAATCTCAATCCTCATTTTTTCTATAACTCTAATTTTCAATCCACAACAAACCATTTCTTACACCTAACCCCATACTCATCTATTTTATCACATCATCATTATATTTAAAAAATTAAATATTACTGAATACAATAAATTAATACATTATCATCCACTTTCCAGACATGATTTGACATTAAATACAATATAAAAATACATTATCATCCACTTTTCAGACATGATTTTACATCTACATTAAAAAGTGAAGGATTCAGAATTCTATAACAAACAAATATTCTTACTATTTACAGAATTCTA
Organism: Phtheirospermum japonicum; assembly: GCA_014905375.1. Lineage (NCBI taxonomy): Eukaryota > Viridiplantae > Streptophyta > Magnoliopsida > Lamiales > Orobanchaceae > Phtheirospermum > Phtheirospermum japonicum. Next base: position 74,127 of record BMAC01000840.1, read on the forward strand.
AATACTCAAGATTTTGAATATCAGAATTCAGAATCCCAACGAAACATAATCCAAACAACCCCTAAGTTATGCAACTTATGAGGATTGATGAATAGATTACCATCGGATCTTTCATAAACCCTGGACAGTGACAAACTTTCAAACAAGGGGCAGCTCGAAAAAATGCTAAAATATATCCACGGATTCTAATCAACGTTGGTTCTACAGATAATCCAATAAGGTTTTCAGCTCTAAACACATGACTCGGTAAAACAAATTTCTGAACCCTTAGTTGAAGGTTGAGATGAGTAGAACCCATTTCCAATGCTTTAACAATCAATTTCCTGGCAAAATCACCATCGCACAAATCTCGTTGCATACATAGCCTAAGACTCTCAATCTTTAGGTTCGATTCTTTGTACCTTTGAATAGTCTTCTTCGTGAACTCCATAATCTATCAATTTTTGCATAGCTTCTGTTTGAAAAGTAAGAGGCATCGAAGTCGAGTTTCGGGCGAGTTAACTAGGCTTTGCGATAAGATTTGGACAGGGCAGTTGTTTGTGCAACTTGTTTTGCAGTGAGGAAAGACTGAATGTGTTGGATTATGGGTTCAGGTAGTTGGGAATTGCCACTGGTGGTTTGAATTTTTTTTTTTGCGTTTCCCCATGAATGAAACCCTAGGAATCTTAACCACTAAAAATATTAGATTCAAAATCCTTTTTTTCCTGGGGATGATAGCCGGATGGTTATCCTATTATCATCATCGTAGTCTTAACATATGAGACCCATTTTCATTTTATTTTCTTCTTCAAATTAGGTATAGAGTGTGGAACTCATACCACAGGGTTATGAAAACACCCTAAGAATATAAACATACCAAAACTAACCATCAACCCTAGTTTACACTCACATTCTAAACACACTCCCATACACAATCACACGCTAAAAAATATCTGCAGCAAAGGACTAAGTAGATGAAAGAAAAAATGAGCAAAAGAAAAGGAAAAAGAATAAGAGAAGATGATGTCGCACTCGGCGGCCCTTTGTCTTCCCCATTTTCACCCTTGACCACCAACACCAAATTTCCCATCCTTTCCGACCACCGCTTTGGCGATGGGTGGTGAAAGACAAGCATTAGAGGTTAATTCTATCCAACGAAAGAAATGGTTTCTTGGTAACTTCTAGTTTGATCAGGGAAACCGCAGAAAATGAATCTGCTAATGAAAGTTACAAATTCGTTCAAGAGAAAGAAACTTAGAATATCGTAGCTGCTCATAGTTATTTGGTCGATTAATCTTCCAATATGCTAGTTTCAACAACTCCCATTTATTATATTTCTTCGTAAAGAGTTTGAAACAAATCTAAATGGTGTCCGAAATCTAAGATAAGACGATAAGTTCCAATAGCTTCAACTGGAACTTTGACTCGATTTCCCATGTACACATACTTTTCATTTGGATTTTTGATTCGGTTCGTAAGGAATCCTTGCATCGCATTTGAAATATGAGTGGTGCAGCCGGAATCAAGACACCAGGTATTATGAGAAACTTCAACTAAATTTGATTCGAAACATACGAAAGCTTTAAGCATACCTTTCTTTTCGAACCATGCCTTACGTTTCAGGCAATCTCTTTGGAAGTGTCTGAGTTTCCCACAAAAACGACACTTGATATCATTATGTTCCTTTTTCTGGATTTGGACAAATGACTCATTCACTTTCAGTGGTCCATGCTTGCCCTTTCCTTTCTTTCTTCCGACTTTCTTACCAGCTCCATGATTGGTAGCGAGATGAATGGAATGAGTTCCCTGGTTCTTAATCCGTGATTCCTCCTGAACTAACATATTGTGAAGTTCATTCACATTTCATTTGTCTTTCATGGTGTTATAGTTCATTTGGAAAGGACCATACTCAGAAGGAAGTGAATTTAAAATAAACTGCACGAGGAAGTTATCATCCACAGTCATCCCTAAGGACTTAAGTCTTGCTGCAATATTCGTCATTTCAATGACGTGCTCATACATGCTACGAGAACCATCAAACTTCATGGTAGTTAAAGTAGCCATTAATGTCCCAGCAAGAGACTTATCAGCAGTTTGGGAGCGTTCTCCCACTGATTTCATGAATTCCTTAGCATTTTCAGTTTGATGGAGAGTGGAGTTGATGTTGTTTGCTATACTCATTCTCATAAGCATAAGGCTTAGTCTGTTCGATCTTACTCAAGCATTATGGATAGATATTTTAGTGTCGCTGCTAGTATTAGTAATAGCAGCAGGCTTTTCAACTTGAAGTGTTAAGTCAAGATCCAAAACACCAAGGTAAAATTGGATTTGCTCGCACCATTCATAATACTTAAGCCCGTTAAACATAGGAACAGCCAAACCATGCGAAAGAAGAGAAGCATGAATAGGTACTGCAATTAGAAGAGTTGATTGGTACATTAACGCTTTGAGATTACATAATTTGGATTCGAGAATAGAGACAATAAATGTACATTGAAGTTCTCCTTTGGGCGATCCAACAATGTACTACATTAAACGTAATTGATTGATTAGCACGGATATGTCTTGATTTTTAGCAGTATTTTAGTTTATTTTTCTTATTGTTTTTGGTTTAATTTGGGTAGTTTGAGCTTAATTTTGTATATTTGTACTTCCAGCTCATTTTACCACTTTTTGATTTAGATTGATGTAAATAAGTGATTATTTGTGGTTTTTCACTTTATAGCTAAGTAACCGGAAGAGTTCAGCACGTAAAAGATGAAGTATGATGATCGAGAGGCAAAGATCGAGTTTTTCGGCGTAGAAGTAGCAAGAATTTGAAGCTGCCAGGTTTTCTATAACGGTTATTATGCTGGAAACGTTATAGAATCGTTAAAGGAAGATCAGAGGCATTAACGGTAGCTGTTAACGGTAGCTTCCTACCGCTTTCTATAACGGTTATTTATCGCTGCTCAAAACCGTTGTTGAAGTGCAGAAGTACAAAAATGAAGAGTTTACGATAGCTTTCTATAAGGGTTACCTACTGCTACCTTATCGTTAATGTACCGTTAAGATTGTACAGAGAAGCTTACGGTAGTTCCTTACCGTAAACTTGCCCAAAAAGTCAATTTCGTGACTTGTTGCTCAAGATTTCTAAATTCTATAAATACTACCCCATAAATCTGAATTTTAAAGTTACCTAAGCTATAGTTAGACACTTTAAACTTATTCCTAGGGTTTTTAAGGCCTCTTAGGGATTGACAACCCTAACGAGTGCCGAGTTGTTCGTAGTTTCTCTTCAAATTTCTTAGATTTAGATTTCTAACTTTAGATTAATTTAGACTAGCTTCGGATAATTTCGATTCAAGTTCTCTTCACTAAAACGCTGCAGTTCGTCTTAATTTAATTAGTAAGTATTTATTTTCCTTGCTTTTTAGTTTAATTGCATGCTTTTAACTAGTTTAATTAATAATTGTTATTTTCATGACGAATCGTTCTTGTGATTGTGTTGGGATTGAGATTTGATTATGATAATGTAATATACTGTTATTATATATATTAATTTGTAGATATATTTTCTGGGCAACGGCTGCAATGTAATAGGAATTGTAATGTAAAAGTTGGGAGTAGCTTGGGGAGGAAGGGAGAGGTGAGAGAATTAGATAGACAGATAAGAATGTAATTTGTTGCTTGATGTTTTCCTTTCTTCATTGGCCAAAATATAACATAGAGTTGGGGGGGACCAGGTACACATGTCCCTTAATCCCTTTCACCCGGTGGAAATATCTCTAACAACTTAAATAAAGCCAAAACTAATAATGGGCTGAAAATTAATTAAAACTGAATCAGCAATAATGGGCCGCAAGCCCACTAGACAATTTAATCCCAATTGGCCCAACGGAGCTCCGGAACCCGATCCAAACCGTATCCAAAACCGCATTAGACCCGTTGACCTTATCAATGCATCTCTATCTCTTTTCCAAATCTAGGCCCGTCGCATTTCTCCTCCATCTGTGCCCTAATTTCATTAGCTCCGGCGAAACCATCCTGATTCATGACAATACCGCCCGCCTCCGGAAATCCTTGTCTCCAAGGATCAAATTTTGGAAACAAACTGTGTAAGTATCCTTCATCCTCCCAAGTTGCCGTTGCGTTTATTATCATTTTCCCAGTAAATCAGAAATTGACTAAACCTCACCCCTTTTTCGTCGTACAACCCGTTGGCCAATTGATTCTCGGGGAGGAGACTTGAAATTCCCCATCTTCATCCATCGGTGGAAGGGAAACAGTAGGTTGCAAATAACTGATTGGGGCCCAGCTTCTTCTTCAAAAGGGACACATGAAAAACCAGATGGACCTTCGCATCCTCTGGGAGCTCCAATTTGTAAGCCTACTCTTCCAATTTTTTCTGAAATTTTATAGGGTCCATAAAATCTGGCAGAGAGTTTGTGATTTTTTTTGAGTGCAATAGAATTTTGCCTGAAAGGTTGTAGCTTTAGGTACACCCAATCCCCTACCTCAAACTGTTTCTCCTCTCTGTGTTGGTCTGCATAGAATTTTCATGCGTTGT
>BMAC01000840.1:84664-119951 GCA_014905375.1 Phtheirospermum japonicum
GAAATATCTCTAACAACTTAAATAAAGCCAAAACTAATAATGGGCTGAAAATTAATTAAAACTGAATCAGCAATAATGGGCCGCAAGCCCACTAGACAATTTAATCCCAATTGGGCCAACGGAGCTCTGGAACCCGATCCAAACCGTATCCAAAACCGCATTAGACCCGTTGACCTTATCAATGCATCTCTATCTCTTTTCCAAATCTGGCCCGTCGCATTTCTCCTCCATCTGTGCCCTAATTTCATTAGCTCCGGCGAAACCATCCTGATTCATGACAGATAATTGATTTTGCCTAGATCCAATGGGTCTAGAGCATAGATTCGTTGTGAACCATCAATTGGGTCTTCCCAAGCGATCTTGGAGACGAATCGAAGCTCTAGAACCCAAGTTTTCTTAAATCGTTTTAAAATCTTTTAATTAATTTTCTTTTAGAATAAATAATTTCTAGATCCAATTGCTCTTAGATAAATTAATCTTAGGATTTAGATAATTAATTCTTAGTTTGAATAATCCTAGATTTAAATTAATTAGTTCATAGCGTAGATAACCTTTAGATTTAATTTAATTGTTTTAGTTTAATTAATTCTTAGATCCCTATTCTTAAAGTTTCTCAAAAAACCCTTGAGTTAATTGTCCTTCGTTTAAACCAATTTATTGTTTTTATGTATTTAGATTAGGATTTTATTTTATTTCTTATTCGTGAACAACAAACACAAAAAGAACTTCTGAGCCTAGTTTTCCTTGAGAGACGATTCGGTTCAACTTACCAACCTACACGTGATCCCGTTCTCTTGCGGGCGAGCTTTTAAATTTTTGACAAGTCTTTATAAGTAGGTACACAAAAGTTCGAATCAAAATTTTCTAAATAATTGGTATTAAATTATTTTAATTAAATATGTTTGCCATCTTTGGATATGCTAACACATCTAATAAAATATTTCAATTAACCAAAATAATGTTCTTGATTCTAAAATAATGATCTACCTTTAGGTGGATCCTTAAATATTCTATAATCAATGAACGTCAATATACCCAATATTATATCATAATGTCATTTCGATTATAGCATGACATAATTATGGGTAATTGAATTTTCATTTAATTTGATATTTATAATAAACTTTATAATGTGGACAATTTGGTGACTAACAAATTATTCATAATATATAAGTCAGATTAAGTAATAAATATTACAAATTAGATAACTTCATAGTTAAGCCACTTTGATGGCTAAATAAATCATTTATTAAAAAACTTCAAATACACACAATAATATTTGAAATTCAATCCAGTCATAATTAATTCATATAACAAACCGGTTGTTCGGCATAAATGGATTACAGATAATACAACAATAAAGAAAACATAATCACATAATCGTGAATATATAAACATGATGAACTCATAAAATAAAAATTTTATCCATACAAAATCAATACAGTAGGAAATAAAGTGAATATTATTCATGCGAGAACAAACTGTGGTGATCCATAATTATTGTTCACAATTATTATTAACATGCAGATTAATCAGTAATCAACAACAGTTAACATATATATAACCAGGCAATTTGAGCACGATTATTGTGGCCAAATATCAAAACCATGACATATGTACGGCGGATATATAAAACAGGTATCAAAACCCATAAACAAAATATCATATAAGAAATTTGAGTACCGATTATTGTGGCCAGATATCAAAACCATGACATATGTACAACAGATATATAAACAAGATCGTAAATGATATCACATACGCAAAACATAAAAATTACAGTAGAAATATAAATACTCAATTTGCCATACATCAATCGGAAAATCATGAGTTCATAAACATGTCGCTCTGATACCACATATTAATCGATTTTCATAATTAAATCATCAATAAAACATAAATGAGTCCCAGATCTTGAACTTCATGATTTTCACAATTAATTATAAATAATAACCTGACTAACCGTGAGCAGCCATGTCCTTTCTTGTTCTGGCCGGTGTGATTATTGAATTATATCTTATTTCTCTCTCCTGGCCGTTCTTAATTTCAGTCTATAATTTGTGTGAGTTGGATAGAGAGTGAAAAACTGATCAATCATTTATCGGCGGAGAGAGGACCATATATATATTATATCTGCTTGAGCACTTATTGCAGAACAGGTAAAACCACACGGTCTATCAACGTGTGTGTAGTTGGTGAAAAACTAACTCTTCAACTAACCAATAACATATTTATAAAACTTATCTAATTAAATTTATTAATTACATAAACCATCAATTAGTTATTAAAGCTAATTAATTAATATTTAATTTATATATATGGCACATTGGCCTTATATAGTTAACATTAAACACAAAAAAATATTAGATTCAAAATCCCTTTTTTCCTGAGGATGGCAACCGGATGGTTAATCTATTATCATCATTGTAGGTTTAATAAATGAGAACCAGTTTTCTTTTTTTTTTCTCTTCTTCAAATTAGGTATAGAGTGTGGAACTCATACCATGAGGTTATGAAAATACCCTAAAAATATAAAAATACCAAAATTAACCATCAACCCTATTTTACACTCACATTCTAAACACACTTCCATACACAACCACACGTTAAAAAATATTAGCAGCAAAGAAAGAAAAAATGGACAAAAAAAAAAAGGAAGAATAAGAGAAGATGATGTCGCCACTCTGCAGCCCTTTGTCTTCTCCATTTTCTCCCTTGACCACCAACGCCGACTTCCCCATCCTTTTCGACCACTACTTTGGCAATGGGTGGTGAAAGACAAGCAGCAGAGGTTAATTATGTCGAATAGAAGAAATGGTTCTTGGCGACTTCTAGTTTAATCAGAGAAACCACAGAAAATGAATCTGCTAATGAAGGTAACAGATGCGTTCAAGATAAAGAAACTTACAATATCGTAGTCGCTCATAGTTATTTTGGTCTATTAATCTTCCAATATGCTAATTTCAACAACTCCCATTTATTATATTTATTCTTAACTGTGTGTCCTGTAGTGTCTGACAAAAGGGGGAGAAAAAGGAGCGGGGATTAGGGGGGGGGGGGGGGGGGGGTAGTCGAATATGGGTTTTTTTTAACACACCTCATTTGTTCAGATTTTGTGATCAAACGATGCAAAGATGTTTCGAAGAAATTTTTAACGGTTCTTTTTTCTTAAAAAAACAGTGTTTGGAATAGTTTTTCGAACATGTATTTTGTGTTCAGAAATCTGGTCCGAACGCCACATTTTTTTTTCTTTTTTGTATTCTTCAATGTGGATCTTAGTTTGATGACGGAGGTGAGAAGAAGGTGGAAAATGATTAAGATGATGAATTATTTGTTGGTGTGTTTAAGATTTAGAGGTAATGTAGACATTTTAATGGGTTTCTTTAATTGAGGTGTTCTTGGTATATTTTGAAGTGTTAATATTTGACCACTTATGTATATGCCAATCACAGAACTCTATTTCTTCGATAAAATAAAATTCATTAAAATTTCTTCGTACAACTTAATATTATAATCATTGTTATATGTGAGATCAAATGATTCATATAACTCGATGAATAAGTTAAATTTCCTCAAATAAAGATTTTACGGGAAGATGAAGTTTAATTATATGCCTGCATAAGGGAGTATGTTAAATTTAAGCTGAAGGATGAAATGGAGAATTTTTCATTGATTGTAAGCTGATTTACAATAAGGCACAGCTATGCTTTTATACATAATAAGCTTTCTTAAGCTCTAAGCAGCTTAACCACCTACTAATAGCTGCTCTAGCAAGCTCTAGAAAATTTTAACAACTTTTGACTTTGACCTGGACTTAATAGCAAATAATAAAATTTACACTTTGACCCCTGTAATCCTGATATACTTCAATACACCGCCTTCAATCTAGAGCATCCTTGGACAACCTGTCCTTGAGTGAGAGTTTACTGCAAAGAGTATGAGATCTAGGTGCTGAGAGTGGTTTGGTGAAAAAATCAGCAGGTTGATCTTCTGAGGGTAGGTATCTGGTCTCTAATTGTTGGCAAGAACCTTCTCTTATACAAAATGAACATCCAACTCTATACTGGATTTGAGGCTAATGCTGCATCACTGACACTATCACACCAAATTATAGGAGCAGTGGAAGTGGAGATACCTAATTCCTAAAGAAGAGACTGAAGCCACAACACATCAAAGGCAGTATTGGCAAGTGATCTGTATTCAGACTCAGCCCTGCTTCTGGAAACTACACATTGCTTTTTGGAACTCCAGTTTATCAAGTTTTGACCAAGAAATAAACAATGACCACCTGTAGACCTCCCATCATCAATACAACTTGACCAGTCAGCATCTGAGTAAGCATCACACTACAAAAAAAAAACCCGGCTATACTGACGGTTATGATGACGAGCAAAAGACCGTCAGCATTACTGGCGGAACAGGTTGCTGACAGTTTTGCTGACGGCCTAGGCCGTCAGCAAATGTCCCCATCAGTAGCCCCTCAGGGAAAGAGCGGGAATTTATCCCGCTTAATTATCCTGACGGCCGCGCCCGTCAGGATATAATTTTTAATTAAAAAAATAAAAATATATACGTTGATGGTCTTGCCCATCAGCGTATAAGTATCGCTAATCCTGACGGCCTTGCCCGTCAGGATTCTAACCCTAAAATATCGGGGGCCCTCCTTTCCCGCCTCATTCTGTCAAAACGAAATAAAAAAATTGTCGTCTCCTAGCCCAACCCCCTACCCCTCGTCTCCGACCCATCGCCGCCGCTGCGCAGCTGCTGTCGTAATCACTGCTGTCGCTTGGCAAAAAGAGAGTCGACAACATCGCCCTCGCCCTCCGTCGCCGTCGCCCACCAGTACCACCAGCGCCTGCTCTAGTGTCGTCGACTACCACCAGTACCGTCGACGTCTCTTGGAAGAAAGTTAATTTTATTGTTATTATTCTTTTAGTTATTATAAATTAATTTTTAATATTATATATATATATATATATTGTTCATGCATGGGAGGCCGTGATGATCGACCGGGGTTTAATTTTGTTCATCTATATTATTGTCATTGGTGTTGTTGGTTGTATACCGTTGGATGTTGACGTGGGTTACGGCGCCGGCCGGAAGGTGTTGTCCCTCTAATAGCGAGTTTTCAATTTTTTTTTAAAAACGTGATAGGGTGTCACGTGGTTTTATTTAAATTTTCAAAATATTTTTTAAAAATATGACGGTGGTAATTGCTTATTTGGAACCTTGACGAAGTGAAGCGATTCATATTGTTGTAGAGAATCAATTATATACAGATCACTCGTTTGAGAATTAATATCAAATAGATTTGAAATTAAGTTTCGAATTATTCCAATATTCCTTAGGCCCGTTTGAGATTTAGTATCAAATATAGAGTTTAGAATTGATTATTTGAAGACTATACATGAGCTTCGTATCCACCCAGCATGGTGGAAATTCGAGCACATCCCGGTCAGCCATCGTCAGACGTGGTGGCCTCATTTTAGGGTAATTTTGTTTATTTATTTATTTTGTGTTAAGTAAATTGATTAATTATTTTGTCTAATTGTATTTCTTTTGTAGGGGTTGGTGGGTGGGATAGAGGTATATACGATGATAATGCCATCAAGACGGCATTCTATATAGCGATGCGAGATTCTTATAACAGTCGTATATACGAGTGGAAGAAGGCGTATCGACTCGCTGGGACGATACCTTCCTGCATAGGGGAGACGACCTGGAATAGATGGCTGGTGGAGTTTCAGAGGTCTGAGGAGGTAGAGAAGTCTGAGAAGGCCAGGCGCAATAGATTGAGCGAGCCCGGAGGCCCTTCGACTTGTATAGCGAAGCACCGAGGCAGGTCTCAGCCGACAAATAGACAAGCCGCCGAAATTATAATTCGATAATAATTTTATATCTTAAGTAATTAGTTATATTATTGAACATATATAATTTTATATTTTAATTAATTCATTATATTAAATATTGTAAATGTATCTTTATATACAGGCTGCTTAGACGGGTACGCAACCCAGTAACTACGACCTTCTTCTGAAGTATCATTGAAATCCCGACAGCACATTTACGTATCCTAAAGCCCAGAGGATAGCTGTAAGTTTATATATTATATATATCTGAGTTATTTAGTATAAAATATGATAAAAGTTGTTTAGTAATAATAGTTGAAAATTTTTATATCATGAGGACTATGAGAGGGCTTTGGAGCAGAGGCATGCTGCGTCGTCTGATGATAGAAACACTCAGCGGGTAGACCCGAACGATGTCTATCTACAAGTTGTCGGGAATAAGAAGGGTCGACGCTATGGCCTTGGATGCTTTGGGAAGGCTCAGAAGGGTAGTACTTCTTCTACCTCCACCGCCGATGTTCGTCAGCTTCAGACGCAACTCCAGTCCCAGCAGACGCAGCTTGAGCTAGCCAACGAAGAGATTCAGTGGATCCTCCAGGAGCAGGCACTGTCAGCGGATCTGCGAGGAGCAGCAACATCCCCAGTTGGTGCTCCATCAGCAGATTAAAGTCGTTGTTGCCCTGGCTATATCTCGTCAGCCTCCTACTCAGCCTCCCCCTGATCCGACATTAGATGGTGGTGATAGTTAGATGGATGGATAATTCGGGGTTTTCTTATACTTTGAAATATTTGGATAATTTATTTTGATTTTGGAATATTGGATAATTTGTCTTGATTTTTAATTATTGGATAATTTGTTTTGATTTTTAATTAGTGGATAATTTATTTAGATTATCTAAAATTTTATTTGTTTATTATTTTTTAATTTGATTATTAATTAATATATCAGAAAATTTTATAATATTTCCATTTCCTTACTGACGGGCTACTAACGGGTAAGCCGTCAGTATATTTCAGGAGTTTCTGACGGCCAAAACCCGCAAGCAATACTGACGGGCACAAACCCGCCAGGAGTACTGATGGCCAAACTCGTCAGGATGGCATCAGATATTCCTGACTGCCAAACACGTCAGGAGTACTGATGGCCATTTCCTAACGGCTTTGGCTGTCAAGAAAGCCGTCAATAATACTGACGGGAATATTTTCCCGTCAGGATACTACAATCCTGACCATGAGAATACTGACGGCTTTCTGACTGATTTGGCAGTCAGCATAGTCGGGATTTTTTGTAGTGTCAATACTCAATCTCGGAGCAGGATGAAAAAATATTTCAAGTGAGAAACTTCCTTTGACATATCTGAGCAGATGTTTACAATCCATCCAATGATTGACAGTAGGTGCATGCAGAAACTGAGACAATTTGTTGACAGCAAAAGAAATATCTGGTCTTGTCATTGTTAAGTATTGAAGTGCACCAATTGTATTCCTGTAAAGAGTAGGGTTATCAAATAGTAAGCTGTCTTTGAGATGCAATTTCTGAGGTGGAATCAAAGGAGTATATTTGGGCTTGCTGTATTCCAGACATGTTTTGCACAACAACTCATGTGCATACTTGGTTTGATGAAGTAATAGTCCAACACTTGATCTCAAAACTTCTAACCCTAAGAAGTAATTGACTTCTCCCAAAATTTTGAGTGTAAATGTTTGTCCTAGAAGATGAATGGGTTGAGCAATAGCACCTGAATCTGCTCCCGTGACAAGAATATCATCCACATATACTAGAGCCACCAATATCTTGTCATTAGTTTTCTTGTAGAACAAGGATGTGTCAGAAATAGACACAGACGTTCCTATGGAGAGGAGAACATTCTTGAGTTTGGTAAACCAGGCCCTGGGAGCTTGTCTTAGGACATATAAGGCTTTTGTCAACCTTCAAACAGCATTAGGGTTTTGAAAATCCACAAATCCTTCTCTGAGTCATGTAGACTTCCTCATGTAAATACCCATGCAGAAAGGCATTGTTTATATCAATTTGTTATATTGACCAGTTTGGTGTAGTAGCTAATGTCAGGATGAGTCTAACAGTGCTGGGCTTGATCATAGGACTAAAAGTTTCAAGGAGATTAGTTCTTACATGTTGTTCAAAACCTCTGGAAACTAACCTTGCCTTGTACCTTTCCACACTACCATCAGCTTTGTACTTAGTCTTGAAAACCCATTTATTGGATATAACATGCATGGATGAGATGTTAGGTACTAACTTCCAAGTTTTGTTTGCCATCAAGGCATTAAAATCCAACTCCATTACAGCTTTCCATCCGGGATCAAGTAGAGCTTGGGAAGTAGATAATGGTTCCAGATGAGGGAAAGAAGAAGTAACTGCATACATAACTTTGGTTTTTTGAAATACATTTTTAGATTTTGTAGTCATATGATGTCTTGAGGTTGAGGCTTTAGGAGGGACAACTGCACTAGGTGCATTAGGAAGTGTATGGACAGATTGGTTATTGGAATGACTTGACTGTGAGTTTGAAATAGGAAGATGAACTATGAGATTTATACCCTCTGGATTGGTGTGTGCAATGGTAGTGGGATGAGATGAAGATGCTGAGGAGGTTGGAGAAGATGAGTTTGAGACACATAGAGTATGAGAGAAACAAGGAAGGGGCATAAGAGGTGTGGAATTAACCTGTTATGTTGATGAGGTTTGTTTATTTGATGCAAACAGTTCAGCATAAGGAAATTAAGCTTCATTGAACTCTATTGTAGCTGCTATATATAGTCTACCATTATTGCTCAAATATTTGTATCCCTTGTGGCTAGCACTATAGCCAAGAAAAAGACACTTAGATGATCTAAACATGAATTTGTGAGCATTATATGTTCTGAGATAAGGATAGCAAACACAACCAAAAACCTTTAAGAAGGAGTAGTCTGGATTGTTTGATGGAACAAAGATTGGTGGGGAGAGTTATTTTGAAGAACAAGGGTTGGCAAGAGATTTATGATATATGTGGCTAAAAATAAAGCATCCCACTAGTATTTAAAAGGAAGATAGGCCTGTGCTAAGAGTGATAAGCAAACTTCAACAATATGAAGATGTTTCCTTTCAGCTTTTCCATTTTGTTGGTATGTGTGTGGACACAAATGTCTAAACTGGATTCCTAGTTGGCTTAAAAAAGGAACAAAAGATCTATATTCACCTCCCCAGTCAGTTTTTAAGCATTTGATCTTTGTTTGAAATGGTCTTTCAACAAGAGAGTTGAAATTCTGAAAAACCTTATATGCCTGTGATTTTGTTTTTAAGGGATAAATCCAAGTGTACCTTGTGAAGTCATCAAGAAAATGAATATAATATGTAACCATCACAAGACAATACATGAGAGGGACCCCAATTGTCAGAATGTAGTAGTTGAAAAGGAGCAGTTGTTTTAGTAGGATGAGTTACAAAGCTTTGATGATGCATTTTGCCAAGTTTATAGGCATGACAGAACATTATAATTCAGACCAGTAGTAATGTGCATTTGATGTAGCACATTAGACAATAAAGCTTTTAAAGGATGACATAACTTCTGATGCCACACATTGGCACTTTTTGAAACCGAAAGAGCTATTGGAGCTTTATTACAATGAAAATTTGCAGCTGAAGCTTTATTACAAAGATTTTGTGCAAAAGACTTTGACCTAGAATATGCTTCAGAATGTGAAAGAGAGGGATGATCTTTTGATTGATAGAGACCAGAGAGATCAAGCTGGTACAGTCCATGTTTGAGCTTGCCCTCCAGCAGAGTTTGATGAGTGGTTTTGTCCTTGACAAGACAACAATCTTGATAGAATTCAATGAGAACATTATTATCTTTAGTGAATTGAGAAATGCTCAAAAGATTTTTTCTTATGTTTGGTACAAACAGAATATTTTTGAGTGATAAGGGCTGAAAAGAAGTGGATGTAGGTAATTGTCTTGATCCTACTTCAGCTATAGAGAGAGAGGAGCCATTACCTACTACAAGCCTTTCTTGTCCAAGATAGTCTGCTGAATTTAGATTCAAGTTCTCCATGTCTGCAGTCACATGGTTAGTGGCTCCACTATCAAAGTAAGAATTTCCATCTGAGGAGGGTGCACCAATATGAACACCTGAGCTAAGGTGAGCTTGTGGATTTGACAGAGATACATTTGAGCTGCCAACATCTGAATAAGGACCTAGAAAATTCACATCAAATCTCTTGAAATATTTTAAAGCACCATGACCTGTTTTACCACATAGCTGACATGAATGCTTATTGTTTGTGTCTTTGTAAAACCTTCCACCTCTGCCACGTCCACGAAAATTTATACCACCTTCTCTAATATTATTCTACTAATAACCACAATAGTTCTCATTTCCACCATAAGCAACATTAGCAGAAGGATGAGAATCATGTTTAAGAGGATGAACACTGGTATTTAAGGCTACAGAGGTATGAGTTGCATGAAAAGCTTGCTGAAGACGAAGCTCATGTATTTATAAGGAAAAAAGAACCTCTTGTAGGGATAAAGGATCATTTCTAGTGGTGATATTAACAACAACAGATTCATAATCGGCCCTAAATCCCCCTAAAATGTACAGTACCAATTCATCATCACTGATTACTTTCCCAATTGAATTCAAATCATCAGCTATGTTCTTTATTTTCAAAATATAGTCATCAACAGAGAGATTGCCCTTTTTAATCGTTTGTAGCATGAAACAAAGCTGTAGAGCTCAAGATTTAGACTGTGATTGAAAAAGTTGAGCTAGCACAGTCCATACATCACTTGCAGTAACACAACGAGTCAGATGCCCAAGCATAGATTCAGTAATTGAAGCTAACATCCAGCTAAACAGGAATTGATCTTTACTCAACCACAACAGATAATCAGGATTAGGGTTCGACGTACCAACCACCAAAGATTTGGCCAGAGATGGTTCAGTGCCGAGTAAAATGCCTTCAAAGCCATATGCCCGTACTGTGGAGAGTACGTGAATCTTCCAGTAATTGTAGTTTCCTCAATCTAAACGAAGATTGAGCGGCGCAATGTGAGGAATCGTAGAAGTGAATGCCGACGCATTCTCAGAAGGAAAGGAGAACAACGGTGAAATTGACGCCATTAGAAAATTATCACGCCGAAGAAGAAGACAAAAAATGACTGGAGAAGGAAATTAGCCACCGAAAAAAGAATTAGCCGCCATAGCTAGCTCTGGCTCTTGATAGCATGTTGAAATTAAGCTGAAGGATGAAATGGAGAAGTTTTCATTGATTGTAAACTGATTTACAGTAAGGCACAACTATGCTTTTATAAACAGTAAGCTTGCTTAAGCTTTAAGCAGCTTAACCACATACTAACAGCTGCTCTAACAAACTCTAACAACTTTGACTTTGACCTAAACTTAATAGCAAATAATAAAATTTATATTTTGACCCTTATAATCCTGATATACTTCAATAGAGTGTCTTACAACAAAAGGAATAAGAGGCAATCGGTCGGACTTTAGGCTTAATTGGGTGGATTCATCTGTGTTTTGGGTAAAGGCTAAATGGGACTGTCCCTACACTCTTTTTCGACCCGGAATCGCTGACTTTGTTGGATATGCTGACGATAGTCTTCAAAACGAGCTAGCTAGAGTAGGACTGGGTCTCTTTTGTGCCTGGCGTAATCCCCTAACTCTTTACTAGAAGGCTCGAGAGATTGAGTCAAGTTCCACTCATCACTGGACCCTTTACTTTATGTCGGACAGAAGGATTTTAGCCCTGATTAGGAAAGGCTAGAAAAAACGAGATAATTTTTTAATTTTTTAGATGGATGGATATTCATAAAGCACTCAATATATACACTTAATTATGAATATTTTTAATTCATGTTCACTAAATTATTTTTATATTATAAGTTTTACAAAATAAGTATTCTTAGTTTAAAGATTAAGTCTATTTAAATATATAACCATAAATAAATTATTTAAAATAAGATTATTTATAGAAGAAACTGGATCTTCCTGTGGTTAATGTGGTATATTATACTATCATTTTCCGTTTTATTAATATTTAAAACTTGAATTGTGAACTCAGAGTATTGGGGGAAATCGGGATTTGAGAAAAATAAAAAAATAAAAAGAGGCAAAATTTGATCCCCTTTTCTAAAAGGGCATTATATTTACATGTCAAGAATTAACGAGTTAATCACATGAACAAGAAAATCTCAATAATATAAACAAAAATAAAATAAAACAAAGAGAAAAAAATGAATAAAGCATCCAGAAAAGGCGAAAAGAAAGAAAGGAAAAAAATGAAGAAAAAATACGAAGAATGAAGAATTTATTTTTAATTTTTTTTTGTGAAAAACGAGGAGATGGATTATGGTAAGTAATTAAACTTCAGAAGTAAGTCTCTCATATTTTGTGAAAATTGGTGTTCTTCCATATATAATCGATAAAAGATTTTTGACTACCATTGGGTTCGACTCTAGTTTCACAAAAAAATGAGGCAGTGTTCAAGACAACTTTTTAACAAATGTCTAATGTTCAAATTTTCATCTTTTTTAGAATAGTATGTTTCTTGACAAAAAAAAAAAAAATTGTTCGGACAAAATTTATGTACATGCTTGAAATCAATATTCGAAAATCTAGTGCGAACAGTCTGTTTTTTGCTAGAAGCTCATTGTATTCTGTCAATTTTTCTTAAAGAAATTATGTGTTAACATTTTTTTTAACAACCTATTTATATAATTATTACCTGTTTGAACACAACCACGACAATGAATCCTAATAAACAGATTTATGATTAAAAAGTGATGAAAACGCATAAAAATAGCAATGTAATTATTTAACGCTAAAAATTTTAGAGAAAAAACTTGCATCATTCATCTTGTTTATACTATCATCCTCCATTAATGAGTTTTATTTTGAGGTGGGTTTTAAAATAGGTCTTGAAAGGTATTTGGGAGGAAGATTTTTTTTTTTTTTTAATATTTGAGTCAATTTTATGAGAAAGTTATTTTGGTCTTTTCAAACTTGTCTATTTTTCTAAAAAGAAAATTATGAGATGTTCTCGTCAATTTTTAGGGTCCTAATATTTGGCTCATTTCAAAATGGGCTTTTTAATAATATACCTTTGTTGAGGGTGTTTTTTTATTATTTTTCTTGGAGATTGTGCTTGCGATGGAGGTTTAAAATATTTAGAAGATATGTTTTTATTTTGGAAATTTTGAAAATGAGAGAAAATAGAAAAAAAAAATTAATAAAGAAAAATATATTTAAGTGTGTATGGATAGGAGAACGTAGTTATTAAATTTAATTTAATATAAAAAAAAGGTGAAATAGTGATAGTAAATAATTATTAGTTAGATTTATAGAAAAGTGTGTAACATTTATTGGTGATCGGGTCATTTATTTTAAAAAATAAATTAAACTGATTGGAGAAGAAAATGTCAAAAGAATGTTAAAAAAACATAAAATTTAAACAATTTCAAAAACAAGTTTCAAAATAAGGATTTTCGAAACAAGATCATAGACAAGCGTAGCCTTAGGTCTTTACTAGTGGCAGAGGTATTGAGTCAAGCTTATCATTTAGTGCATAGATGAGTGGGATTCCTTTAGATCTCAGTGTCCTTTGACGTGTGTAGATCATTTAGTTAATTTAATATTTAAAAAAGCTAAGTAATGAATTGAAATTATTGATATTTAGAGTAATAGTGAGTTAATAATAAATTAATGAAAAAAAGTGCAATAATAATTAGTGATTGTATGTTTTACTTTAAAAGATGAATTGAAAATATTGAGGGAGAACGAGTTGAAATAGAGTTAAATCTATAAGCATATAAACCTTTAAAGAAAATTCAAAATGAAGATTTTCCGAAATGAAATGGTATCAAGTTTGTCGAAATCCTTCATCTTTTCTAGTAAAAAAAAATCTTGTCTTTTTTTCTGTCTTATGTTCATATTTTCAAGATTTTCAGCCTTTTTTACTCTATCTTGTGTTCTTATTTTCAAGATTTTCAGCTTTTGAAACTCGTCGTTCAATGGTAAACTATATGGTACACCCGGGTGCACCAAGCAATGTGCACCGGATGCCAAATGATATCGTTTTATTTAAAATTGGGAGGGCGAACCAGATACTTTTATCCGAGAGAATTGTTTTCTCCCAAAACGATAGTGATATGTTTCTTTTGAGGCTTTGCTTTCTTCTCAAAACGACTTGCTTCATCAATTCTTCTCGTTGATTTTGATTTTTTGATGGATAGTGGTGAATCTCTCTACTTTGATTATTGTTGGCAAGATTTGATGATTCCATCTACGTTACCCGAGAATTCTTATTCGGATGTTGAATGAAATGCAAATACATCTATGTTGTATTAGGCACTATTTAATTATGTTATTAAGAATTTGGTTTAATTATTTTTTCTTATTCATATTTCAAATTTGATTCATAGTTTTCCATAATTACATGGTTTTAGTTGATTTTCTTGAGTAATATCTTTTGGAAGACTTTTGTGATTATAATTTTGTGGGTTAGTTTTTCATGTAGATATTACTGTATTGTTTGTGTTATTGTTCATGTTTGAATTTGTACTATATACATCATATGATATCTTAAGGTAAATCGTTGTGATGTTAGAAATACATCACTTTTGTTATGATAATTGAATATATTGATTTAGTAGTAATAGTTGTTAGGTACATAATGTAATAAGTTAATAATGTCACTACTACACAAATAGCTTTCTAAGGCTGTTAATTAAAGGCGGTTCACTGAAAACCGCCTTAAAAATACTTTTAACGGCGGTTGTGGCTAAAATCGCCGTTAAAAAGGTCATTTTACGGCGGTTTTCTCAAAACCGCCGTTAAAATTAGATATCAACTGATTTTAACGGCGGTTTTAACAGAACCGCCGTAAAAACTCGCACATTCTACGGCGGTTATTAGAAAACCGCCGTGAATAAACCGGTTGTTCACGGCGGTTTCTTATGAACCGACGTTAATTAGTTCACAGGTTAATTAGTTCGCTGGATTTAACGTCGGTTCCATTAGAACCGCCGTGAATGTGATGACATTTAACGGCGGTTTTGTTAGAACCGCCGTAGAAAGTAGTGTGCCATGTCACCAATCCTTGTCTTACTCAATCAAGTTGTTTTAACCGTTGATCTGTGTCTCATCCAACGATCCATGTTAAATATTAAACCAAATAAAAATAAAATACTAAACCAAAAAAAATAAAAATATTAAAACAAAAAAAAACAATCTGTTGGGGGTTAGCCCTAATTTCTTAACCCCGTTTTGTATCTTTCTCATCTTCCAAAATTTCTCTCCTTCTCCTTGACGGCGGCTCCGAAAATCGGCGGTTAGTAATTAACGAACGAGAGGTTCTCTGGTGATCGGCGGTAGTAACGACAGCGGCGGTAGGCGACAGACTTCCTCCCCACGACTACGAATGAACAGCAATGGCGGCCCCACGAATGGCAGCGGTATCCTTGGCTCTCCGGCAATGGCTGACAAGGCGGCGGCTCAATTCTGTCTTGGAGGTTACTGGGCGGCGAGGCCCACGGCTGATTCGACCACGAAAGGCTGATGGCGGCTCAATTTTGTGTTGGAGGTTACTGGTCGGAGCTTGCTGCGCATCCTTCGCCGGCGCTAATCACCGCCGCTCCTCACGGTCCCCCGCCTTCGCTTCTTTAGGTACACCCGATTTATAATATAATAACTTTGTTAATATTTGTGCAATTTTCCAATCTTAATCAATTCGATTAACAAGGTAAAATGCAAATATAGTTTTTGAGATTATCTTTTGGTGATTCAAACATGTTTGGGGATTCTGGGAGGCTTATAGGGCTTGCGGTGGAGTTTGATTGCACTGATTTTCGAGGGCTAAATGTTGAATCGTTTGATAATTCCAATTGGTGAATAAATCTGAAAAAATAATTAAATTCTCTACTAGGGGATGAAATGGCATCCAAACGCCACCAAAGACTGTATAAATGAATGTAAAATATCTTTCAATCTGTTTTCAGATGCAGCAAGCAACATCAATTTGCTTAGCATGCCTTTATTACMTTTAGGTGAAGTGAATTAGCCAAAAAAACTAAAATACCTATGTGAAGTATTCTTTTCTTGATATCTTGATTAAGAAAGTGGAGATATATGAAATATTAGCTTAGTTTATTCTTTATTTTTTTCATTTGATACATTACTTTTACCTCGGTATAGTGAAAGTCAAGCATTGATTGCAGTGTTGCTATTTGTTAATTTGTATTGATTTTGCTTGAAAAATGTAGATCGCACCATATATTGCTGGATTTTATTGGTATATATCTGCTGGTTTTTGCGGTTCTGTGATTTATGTACTGAATGGAGATGTGTGGGGAATGATTTTTTTTATTTTTTTTTTTGTTCCCTTGATTTGAGCCTTTTTGTTTGGCTTGATGGATGAGAAACATGGACTTTTAGTTGGTGTTGTTCATCTTTTCATTCATTAATTAAAAAGGTTTGTGTTTTTTAATAGTTACACGATTTTGTATCATTCTTTACMGATTATGCACTGCGTTTATGTGACTAGAAGATCRTCTGGCRTTTGTTGATGAAACGCCTCCTCTGTTAACCAATATTSTCCATGTAATRTGAGTTAAAGGYTTGATTTCCATTTTTATTTTTTGAAAAGTTATATTATATTTTCTATATTACAAAGAGTAGAGTTGAATCGAGCTCTAGACACTTCTTCAAATTGAAATATTATTTTACCACTTTGAACTTGAAAGTTCATCGAAGTATCATTAGGTAATGGAAACTTTACATGTTCTCGTTTCTAGCTGTGTTCGGCTTTTGCTCTTTAATATCTCAAATTTTTGGGAACTCGTTTTTTTTAATTGATATTGCTTTCATTGTGTTTTGGTTCTTGATGCCAATCAAACTTTTTCCACATCTCAGTTCCATTAATCGACATGGTAACTGATTTTGAGTTTTATTAGGCGTAATGCTCGATTATTGGATATAAAAAACATTTGAAATTATTTTACTTATTTTAATCTGTTTTGGCTTATTGAGACGCTGCACAGACAACTGTCATAGAACTTAGTTATACTTTAATGGGGGCAGAATGCTCGTTACCAAGGAGCGTTATAGGTCGATTGAGTTTGTCAATTAGTTTGTAAATAAATCGTCTTTGTGGATATGTACAACATCATGTTGATTACTAGTTCAAGTAGTCTTATTACTAGATGTAGTGATTTTAGTATCGGTTGAGTAATCGTTGAAAATATGATTGATGCAATGTGTTATATATGATTATTGTAGTAGTTCATCAGAATTTTGTTGTACATCTGCTACATCGCACCGGGGCGGAGAAGCCCTGTATTTTAACCCTGATGGTGCAGAAGCCTACGAATATAGCGGTGATCAAGTACTGGGGAAAGAGAGATGAACACCTCATTCTCCCAATCAATGACAGCATCAGCGTCACTCTCGACCCCGATCACCTCTACACCACCACCTCCATCGCCGTCAGCCCCGCTTTTAACGGCGACCGCATGTGGCTCAACGGCAAGGTACTATTTTAGGTTCTTTTTCTCTTGATTTCGTGTTGTTTATTTTAATGTTGATGCTTGTTTGTGTTGATGTTGATGTTAGTGCTGGGGAATGTCAAATTTAATTTCGTATCTCTACGGTTAATTGGCATTCGACTTTTATCCGAGAGTTAAACAATTAATTTTTTGGCTGCTTGATTAATCGGAATGTATCTTATTTTATGGGATTCAGAATCTTGGGTGATTTATAGGATGTATTTTCATTTCGATTTTCAATTTCTATTGGTAAAAGTGATAATCGACTTTTATCATATGCTGCTTCTTGCGAGCTGCCAAAAGAAAATCATGGCACAGAAAAAAGTGCTTCCTTTCCCCCTTTTTCTTTATCACTATATTTGCTTCAAGTATTTTTTACAAGATTGGCCTTTTTCTCACTAACAACTTCAGTACAAACCATGTAATGCTAAGTTTTAATTTCAGTACAGTGCTCTTTTTTGCAATTTCAGTAAGATTTTTTTTTTTTAACAAAAACTTTCATTTATATTTATTTACTAACAATTTCATCAGTACGTACAAAGCTGTCATGTAGTGCTAAATACCATTTCCAAAGTACATTATACAATTAAGTGACTGAAAATAACAATAGGCTCTATTTACACAGTCTGTAAAAAAAAAAAAAGTGGCAACAGTGTGTGTATGATCCAATTTGATGACTCCTTCTTGGTTATGGTCTTTTGATGAATTCCGTTCAAGTCACGTCGTTTTCTTCTCTCTCTCTCTCTCTCTCTCTCTCTCTCTCTCTCTCTCTCTCTGTATATATATATATATATATATATATATATATATATATATATATATATTTTATTTCTCTCTCTATCTATAAATCATAAGTAAACATTATGACACAGAGAGATGAGTGATGATGGCAGAGTGAGCAGGAAAAAGTCATAAGCACTTAAAGGAAATATACATAATTAAGAGGCTTCTTTTAACACAAAGGGGAAATTCTTCTTTATTGTTACTGCCCATGTTCAGAGCTTTTACATATGCGCGCACACACACAATTTATTTATTTTTTCTTTTTTTCTTGTTGTAATTCCCCATTAATATGAGAATGAAATTTCGAATTGTTCCAGGTGATAATTAAAGAAGGGTTTTACTGTTTAGGGTTTTGCTCATCATAATTGAACTTGGAAAATATGAGATTTTAATATTAATGGTATTGTAAAAATGGGGGCAGGTTAGCGTTCCATACGGCAGCATGTTGAGCATAGTGACGGTGAGATGTGGGCACTGCGCAAACTTGCTGTCAGTAAATATGGGGGCTTTAATTATTTCTCTAGTAATACAAAAACTTAGAGCCATTAAGAATATGAGAAGTTTGTAAAAAGTCGATGCCCTTTTTCGAACTCCAACAGAAGTGTATATGAATACCGTGATATTGTTTTAGCGGAGGTTCTTTTGTAACTTGTTTTGGTAACAAAGCTAACATTTTTGCATTCCGTTCTTACAGTATTTTCTCTTGCAAAGCTAATGAATGTGAAAGAGGATCACAGTAGGTTATCTTCCATCGCAAGGTAAGCTTATATTTTCTTGACGTGGATTATTTCAAGTTCATTGGTCTGGACCTGTTTTAACCAGCAGTAAAATGGATATATGTCTGTTCAATCCAGGCAAGTTTCAGGAAGTGCTTTTCGCAGTTTGTACGGTGGTTTTGTCAAGTGGATCATGGGAAATGTATTTTTATTCTTTTGTTTCTCTGTCATGGATATTTTGGTGAAACATGTTAGTGCTTGTTTTGTTTATGATCGAATCTAAGAGGTGAACTGTGGATTTGGATACGAGTTTTGGTTTGATGTTTCTTATTGAAATATTTGTTTCTCTCTGCAACAATTAATGTTATATTGTACAAAATCATATTATTGGCAATTTTGGTGCACCTGCTTTCAATTCTTTTTTTTTTAATTTTTGTACTACTTTCTAAAAGGTACTTTTTAAGAACCGTTGTAAAATAATGATTCTGGAAACAGCCTTTCTAGAAGGTATTTCTCAAGAACCGCCGTAAATAGGTATTGTTTCTACGGCGGTTTTAGAAACCGCCGTAAATTATCACTTTTTAAGGTGGTTTTTAAACCGCCGTTATAATATCCTTAAAACCGCCGTAAATTCTCACTTTTTAAGGCGGTTTTGAAAAACCGCCGTAAAAATTTACAGCGGTGGATACAAAGGCGGTTTTAAAAACCGCCTTAAATCCAAAAAAAAACCGCCTTAAAAAGTGATTTCTGTAGTAGTGAGTGAGTAGGAGTAGGAGCAGTAGCAGTAGCAGTAGTAGTAGTAGTAGTAGTAGTAGTAGTAGTAGTTGTTGTTGTTGTAGTTGTAGTTGTAGTAGTTGTAGTTGTAGTAGTAGTAGTAGTAGTAGTAGTAGTAGTAGTAGTAGTAGTAGTAGTAGTAGTAGCAGCAGCAGTAATAGTAGTAGCAGTACTAGTAGTAGTTGATAGGTACATCATGTGATATCTTAATGTACTTCATTGTGGTGCTATAAATACATTAGTTTTTATTGTATTTCTTAATTATATTTGTTCAATGGTTTCAAGTTGATATATACATCATATTTTGTCTTATGATACATCAATGAGATGCGATAGATACATCAGTTTTTCTATGTATCTGTGCAGGTATTAGTGAAGAGCGTTATCACTAATCCCACTTTTTTGATGTAGTTGGGTCAGGGTATTGAGGGTTTCGTGGAAGGGGTTCCTACGTTGATTTATTGGGCTATATGTGCATTCTTTGGGTGATATGTACAATTGATATCTTGTTCAACTAAGTGTTTGAATAGGTATAGTTGTCCTCACAATTTTTCTTGTAATTAATTCTTTATTTGTAATGAACTCCAAATTAATATTACAATTGATTTTATATGATATATATTTATCGTGGAGCAACACTCTTGTTAGGCCGGACTAACGGATCATCCGTTAGGCCAAAATTTATATCAATAAATTATAGTGCATAAATCAATACATTATAATAAAAAAAACCAATACATCATAGTACAAAAACATTATAGTACAAAAATCAATACATCATAGTACAGGTCAGAGATTTATGAAAAACTAATACTTTACAGTACAAAAACCAATACATCACAGCACAAAAACTAAAACATTATAGAACCGGGTCAGATGGACTAATGGGTCATGACCCGTTAATCTGGCCTAATACAAGTGTTTGTCTTTGTCGTGTGCATGATGTATATTTAAGCTTTAAACAATATACATAATATGCAATTAAACCAAAATTATTATTTTACTACTAAAAAAAGGGGACTTCACATCAATTTTTAAAGTTCACATCAGTTATTGAATTGATTTCTAAGCCACCGATGTTAAAAATCACATCGGTTTTACAAAATCGATGTGAAAATTAACATCAGTTATTACTAAAAATCAATGTGAATTCTGAAGAGAGTCGTATCAGTTTTTAGTAATAACTAATGTTAATTTCACATCGGTTTATAAAAAAACGATGGGCTTTTAATATCGGTTTTAAAAATCGATGTAATTTTTAACATCGGTGGCTAGATATCGGTTTAAAAAACCCATGTGAAATATCTTTGAAAACCAATATTAAACATGACATCAGTTTCCTAAAAACCGATGTGGTATAAAATGATTTTTTTTTAAATAAAGGTCCTATTTAATTGTACCATCCTACACACAAAATAATATAAATAATATTTTAGTCATAATTATTTTAAATCACACTTACACACAATATATATGCAATTCCAATAGTTTATATCATAAAGAAATACAATATTTAAGAGTCATACCAAGGTGAACTCATACATAACATATATTTGTAGTTTAGAATATCAAAATAATTCAAATCTTGTTTTCCAAAATATTCCAAAAGCATAAATATAATTACACAAAATGTCAACACAAAGTGAACCTTCGAAACCTAACACAATCAATTTCAAATAACCTCCAGGCTGTAGAAGTTCGCCAACAATGCGATCTAACTATTTTGATTATTTTTTCAGACTCTATAAATGATTGTTCAGACGAAAACTACACCTTCATCCCCGAAACACGAGCATGGGATTGATATCAGATAGTTTTTAAAATTCTCGAGTAAATTTCATCTTCGCTCCTGCCGTTATCCATAGTTAGTTCTCTAACAATTTGTTCTATGTCGCCATTTGAAAGAAACTCATGCAGTGGAGGGTTCAAAAGTCTTATTATCACTGGCACTGGTAGAGCTAATCTAACTAATCAAAACTATATAAATCAATAAACAACAAAATTAGCACCCAATTCAAAGAAAATAACTCATATTAGTAAAGAGACAGGAAGTTCATTAAACAAGCTAATGTTTCAATAATTCCAAAAGCTGAGACCATTTTATGAAGAGGACAAAAATATAATAGAAATATACCATACCCAAAAATCCTCCAACAATTCTATTTTTTGAACCATCGTTGAATCAAGCGCCGTTGAATCAAGCGCCATTGAAAGTCCCGATTTTTGACAGCGTTTTCTGAACCACCTTAGAAAGTGCATTATTCACGGCGGTTGTATAGAACCGCCGTTGTTTATTATGGATTTTTAAAAAAATGCGACCGAGTTCCAGCATTATGTCCAGGCGAGTCGAGCAAGTTCCGGTGTTAAGTCCAGGCGAGTTCCGGCGTTAAGTCTAGGTGAGTCAAGCAGATTCCGACGTTAAGTCCAGACGAGTTCCAATAATGTCCAGAAGGTTTCGGCGACGTCCAATGGTTCG
This sequence comes from Phtheirospermum japonicum, assembly GCA_014905375.1. Classification (NCBI taxonomy): domain Eukaryota; kingdom Viridiplantae; phylum Streptophyta; class Magnoliopsida; order Lamiales; family Orobanchaceae; genus Phtheirospermum; species Phtheirospermum japonicum. The sequence continues at coordinate 106,826 of BMAC01000840.1, forward strand.
CAACCTCCGGCATCTTCCTCGTCCAGCAGGTTTCGGCGACGTCCAACATCCTCTCGTCTTGCTCGGATTGGAAACTGTAGGTTCCGACGACGTCCAATGGCTCTTCACGATCTCCGGTATCTTCTTCGTCCAGCAGGTTCCGGCGATATCCATGGCCCTTCACGAGCTCCAGCGATGTCCACTGGCAACTGGCGATCTCCATCCGGCGACGTCCAATGGCAGCAGGTTTCGGCAATGTCCAAGATGAAGATGAAGATGAAGATGAAGATGAAGATGAAGATGAAGATGCATGAAGGATATGATGAAGATGAAGCCATGAAGGTGGGTACACGGATTGATGATGTGGCGCCTCTAGATCGTTGGATGAGACACGGATCAATGGCCCAAAATTTTTGCTAGATAAGGACGCGGATCGGTGACATGGCAGCTTACTATTCTACGGTGGTTCTAATAGAACCGACGTTAAATCTATCGAAATAATTAACATATGAACTAATTAACAGCGGTTTTTAAGGAACCGCCGTGAATACTTGTTAATTCACGGCTCTTTCTTAAAAACCACCGTTAATTAGTTCCGTTTTAACGGCGGTTTTCTGGAAAACCTCCGTAAAAAAATATTTAACGGCAGTTTTTCCAGAACCGCCGTGGATGAGGCGCCTTTGTATCTACTTTCTGCAGTAGTGTACTTTATGGAGACTATGACCGTGCCACAATATACTACCACACCTAATTCGTCAACAACTTTTAGTGATTCTTGAAAAATAATTGATATATAATATATATATATATATATATATATATATATATATATATATATATATATATATATATATATATATATATATATATATATATATATTAAATAGAACCTCGAGGGTATATCCCTATATTTATTTTTATGTTCACATAAAATTATTACCATGCAGGTGGAGGTCAATGGCTACAAACGAAGCAGAAGCTCGTCTGGTGCAAAGACATGCATATCGAAATCGCACCCTATATATAAAATTGCCACTTTTAAGTGACCCAGCAAAACTTTATGACTAAAAAACACAAAAGAAGAAAAAAAAACATACCTTCTTTCCCGGATAGTCCATAAAACCTCTCCTGACACAAGACATTCAAATTATGAACTGTGTCCCTCAAATCACTCTTTATCCATACCATTAAAAATAGCCCAACCATTTGTTTGCTCGCTACCAAACAATACTTAGAATGCTCGGGATGTGTGCCTCGATCCCCCATTGAGAAAGAATGTGCATAAGATGAGCCGATCGGTCCAATATCTTCGTCATCTAAATACGGGCCATAGTGATCGCTGGATCCATCTGAATAAAGCACACAAGAAACACAAAAATCTAACTATGAATCAATATGCACAAGTTTACCTCAAATGAGAATGTGAGATTGCATGGGATACCCATAGAAATAATGTCAGATAGGGATGCTCGTTTCACATCCTAGTTTTAGGGAAGTTTGCAGAATGCCTTGGGGACAAAGTTGAAATTTACTACGGCTTACCATCCTCAAATGGACGGTCAGTCCAAACATACAATACAAGTCCTCGAAGACATGTTGAGAGCTTATGTTCTTGACGTAGAGAGTGACTGGGAAACTCTTTTACCTTTGGTTGAGTTTGCTTACAATAACAGTTACCAAGCAACGATTAGAATGGCACCATACGAGCCATTATTTGTGAGAAAGTCTGGGTCTCCTTTTTTGGGACGAAGTTGGTGAGAGAAATGTGTTAGGATCAGAGTTGGTTGAGGAAACAGAGGAAACAGTGGAAAAGGTGAAACTAACTCGTGAGACAATCAATGGGAGCTCAAGATTGAAAAAAGTCATATGCGGATAAGTGTAGGAAATACATGTGTTTTGAAGTAGGAGATAAAGTATTTTTGAAAGTGTCAGCAACCAAAGGAGTTCTTAGTTTTGGTAAAAAAAGAAAACTTCGACCGGGATTTGTTAGGCCATTTGAAATTCTTGAATTAGTGGGGGATCTAGCTTATCATTTGACTTTACCACCCAATTTCGCTTTCGTACACAATATTTTTCATGTGTTGATGTTGAGAAAGTATGTTCATGATCCAAGTCACATCATCAATTATACAACTCTGGATGTTAATAGGGACTTGGCCTATGAAGAGACGTCATGTGTGATTTTGGAGAGTAAAGTTCACAAGTTAAGAAATTAACATATCATATTAGTTAAGGTCGATAAAATTGAGATGGAATAGATGAAGCAACTTGGGAACGTGAAGATGAGATCTAGAGTTTGGAGGGCAAAAATTTCTTAAGTGTTGTAGATTGTAATATCCAGAATATAGATTAGGACTACTACTAATTATTCATAAATATATTATTATATTATCATAAACATAATTATTTTTATTTTACTTTCAACCTAAATTTCCATACAAAACTTTATTTTCATATATGGCCACATTATTATAAACCATCATCCTTTTTTATCAAGTCTAACAAATCAAGCCTTTTTTTTTCTATACAAACAAACTTTTTAACACAGTGATTTGTTGTAAATACGCATGGGTTTTAGGGGATTTTATCGATATATTTGTGGTGAGCATGAGTTTAATTGGCGTGTTTTCATATTATTTTGTATTTTCAAGCAGACGCTATTGTTTGTCGTTTTGGTGCAGTTTGGAACTGTTTTATGCATTATTTTGCGACTGAGGATACGAATGAACGAGCATGGATTTTACTTAATGGAGCTGAACTGCTGTTTTCTGGAACACCATGGTTGTGTTGGTATCATTACTAGTGTTGGGAAGAAGAAGAAGAAGAAGAAGAAGAACAACAGATTCTTGAGGCGACATGACCACCACACTGGTGTCTTTACTAGTGTCGCTGAGAAGAGACTAGCAGAATAGTTCTAATACGCATATTAGCAGTAGGCCCATACTTAACGGCCCATGTGTGTGCGAGTAATTTATTAGGGTTCAATCTAGATATTAAAGAAGAAAAGAAACGGGAAGGCAAAAGGAGGGCATACGACCGACGACAGAGATCTTCTTGGAGGCACAAAAATAGACCAATTCTTCCTCTTTCTCTCTCTCTCTCTTTTATTTTCGTTTATCATGGACGCCCTACATGGCTAATTTTCCCTTTTGTCTTGGTTGAGACGATCAAAACCTTGAAGTTAGTCGTTATTGTGAGATCGAATTTATTTTGTATTTTCATCTTATATATTTATGTATCGATTATTCTCCGAGTTTATTTTCGTGATTAATTGTTTAGTTCGTGGCTTGATCAACTTTCGTTCTATGCATGCGATTTTCTCCGCTTGATTATTATTCTAGTCGGATTAGATTAAATTATATTCATAAGAAGCAAGTAGGATAGATAATTAGCTTGATTATGCGTCTCGCTCTTAGGTGAAACAATCGAACAAGTTAGTATTTAATGAATTATTTATTTAGTACTTGAATTGTCGTTCTCGTGAGTTTTTAATGCTATCATAGAGTGAATTTAGCACGAATGTGAGAATTTACGTGACTAAATTAGAAGATTGAATAATTAGTTCGACGATAATTATAAATTATGACTTGATTTTTTTTTTTTTATCAAGGACCGGTGAGTTATTTCAAGGTGAGAACCAATTTCAAACAAGACATCTTCATCAAATAATCTTTCCCGTCATTCATTTAAATTTATTTTAATCATATTTTTCCTTAGTTGTTCTCCGTGTTTTTAGTGCTATTTTTATTAATAAGATTCTCAGATTCTCAACCCAATTTTGGTAGTGCAGTCGAACACCCAAATAAAACCCTAGATACCCAGGACGGGCCTAAATAAGGGGCGAGTTAGGGCTGCATCGGCACGGGCGGTCCAAGATTGCCGACCTTATAAATAAGAATAAAAGGGGCTGGAAGAAAGATATTTCTAGGTTTTCATCGATGGGGAAACGCAGAAAAGTTAAAGCCATCAATGGCGAATTTCAATTACCTGAACCCATAATCCAACACATACAATCTTTCCTCACAGCAAAACAAGCTGCACAAACAACTGCTTTGTCCAAATCATGGCGCAAAGCCTGGTTAACTCGCCCAAACCTCGACTTCGATGACAGCCACTTTCCAAAAAAGCAATATGGTGGCAAAACTGATGAATTCTCGGAGTTCGTGAAGAAGACAATTAAAAGGTATGAAGAATCGAACCTAAAGATTGAGCATTTCAGGCTAATTATGCAAAGGTGCTCCTGGGAGCATGATCGTGTTTTTACTAACGAATTGATTGTGAAGGCGTTGAAAATGGGTGCTACTCATATCAGTCTTCGAATAAACGATAGTGATTTCGTATTACCGGGCGATGTGTTTGGAGCTGAAAAACTTGTCGGATTATCTGTGGAAGGGTGCACAATTGATCTCGAGCAGGTGGAGGAGGATCCAACGGTAATTAGATGTTCGAGGCTTAAATCCCTTAGTTTAAGACGCATGTCCGGGATAAAAAGAATTGATACGATTTCTAACATAATTTCGAGCTTCCCCTTGATTGAATACCTGTCACTTTCTTGGATTGATGCAAAACCCGACGCTAGTGGTCGTCACCTCAATCTCGATAAGTTGTATAACCTAAAGTGTTTGGTGATTCTCGGTGTGGAAATCGATCCCCTGTTTCTGGGTGACTTATCGTCTAAATTACCGTCCTTGAAAGATTTAACGGTACAACGCTGTGATTTCCAAGAAGATATACTAATTTCGAGCCGTTCGCTTGAGCGTTTAAGCTTTGGCCAGGAGCATGCGGAACGACGGTGTAGAACGCCTCGAAAGAGGTTCAAGTTTGATGTTCCGAGTCTTCGTACCTTCGCGTATGATGGTTCGTCCATTCCTTCTGTGTCTTTTATGTCGACTTTTAGGGAATATCATCGGGAGTCTCATGTATCCATAGATCATCACAATCGGTCTCTTAGTACTTTATGGTTCCGTAAGTTGAATAAATTCTTAACAAAGTTGAGCCCGTCGAAAATTCATCTCTCACTCGACGTTTTCTCTAATTTGAGCTTTAACTACGAGGTGATTGATGGTTTACGCAAACCTCATGAGGTGGAGAGTTTGAGGGTGGTGGGTCATTTACCATCATTGACTAGCTATGCTCTTTTCGATGGTTTGTTTCGGTTCTGTCGGCCAAAGATCATAACTCAAGATTTGTCCGATGATTTCTTTCGCAAGGCACTTGTACGGGGAATGGATGAAAAACGGGCGATGCAAGGCCATTGTTTGTATGGTATGCATGATGTCGAGGAAGTAAATGTGCAGCTTTTTGACGAGGTTGATGATGTGTGGCAGGATTTGCCATGGAAGACATTTTTAGATGCTTCAGCGAGTCAAGTGAAAAAAATGCGCTTCCAGTTGAAATGGAAACCATAGGTTAAGTTTTTGTTGGACTTTTAGTTTGGTTTTTTAAGGTACTTTATTAAATAGTTTTTCATGGTATTTGGATATTGTAATGCCATTTATATTTTTATATCCAAATAAAAAAAGAAAAATATCTCTCCATATCCGAAACTGATTATTGCCTGCACACCAATGTTAATATACACATGATAAATCAATGACTAATCTAATGATAAGCGTTGCTTGTTGGCGTGTTTACCTTTATTGGCTAAACTAAAGACTCTTGTCATGCCGAACTAATGGATCATCCATTAAGTCAAAATTTCATATCGATACATTATATTACAAAAACCAACATATTATATTAAAAAATCAATACATTATAGTACTAATACAAAAACCAATATCAATACTTTTAAGTACAAAAACCAATACGTCATATTTCAAAAATCAATACATCAGAGTATCGGGCCTAACGGTTCATGACCCGTCAATTTGGCTTAACGCAAGTTTTTGCCATATATTGTCCTTGTTGCATATTTCAGATCATTATTTCTAAAAATCTCCGCATATTCAAACACTATTTATAAGGAATTAGAATTTTTTACACAAAGAAATCAGATTTTTTTAGCGTCGATTCCTGCCATCTCCATCATCTGTAATTTGAAAGTTTTACCATTGATTTCTATTATGTTGAGTTTACCTGCAAAAGTTCATGTCAATTGGAATAAGTTTGCCTTATTGAATCGTCAATGAAAGTTTTTTTTTCTACAGTTTTCACACACATATTGAATCGCCAATCAAAATTTTATTATTTTTATTTTTTATTTTTATTTTTTACAGTTTTCGCACACAAAATCAGAAATTACCAATCTTAAAATTACCACAACCTTTAATAAGATAAATGAGATTATTTCCAGTTGCAATAAGATTACCATAACTAGTAATCTAAAAATTAACACAGTCGCTGATAATAAATTACCACAACCACTAATAATCAGATTACTGGCATAACATAATTAATCTAAAATTATCAAAAACAATAATGAGTTATCACAACCAATATATTAATAGTACATCATATATAATATAATATAAATTTATCACAACTAATAATATTCAAATTATTACATACAATAATTGAGATTACTACCATTTGTCATCAGATTACCATAACATGTATTTTAAATGCGAAAGATAATTGTTGCAGTAATTAGATTACTGCAAGTAGTAATCACATTATCCCATTAATAAAACTACTACACCTAATAATATAAGATTACACAAGTAGCAATCACATTATCCTGACAATAAATTAATACAACCAATAATACCTCATGCATTAATGAGTTTGCGATAAGATTAACACAACAAAACCAGTAATCTAAAATTAGCTCAATAGATAATATTATTACGGTATCAGTATCGATAGTACTATTATCAGTTGTAGTAATAATATTATCAATATCGGTAATTTTATTACCAACATCAGTAAACTTATTACAAGTACAATAATAATCATATTATCAGTACTAATAATCTTATTATTATTACCACTAGTACTGATAATAAAATGATCATATCCAGTAATTCACACGATAAACCATCAAATTTAATTTCAATGATTATCAAATCAAAGTAATCTATTTTTTATAAATACACCCCCGTTTTTAAACTACAATAATCATATTTCAATTATAATTAACAACAAATTTAAACTAAATTAAATGATTAAGCAATTTTCTTATTGTAGATCAAATAACATTCGATGAAAATCCTAATTGACCCATCGAGTCTAGAAGCAAAACGCGGCCAACCTAACTTATCACAAGAAAACCTCTCGAACAAGAAAATCTTGAATCAAGAAGCTGTCAGCAAAAGCCGTCGCTTATTCACTAATTAGAAAGTTATGCCGAAAGCAGACCTAAATATCGGCGCCCAAACCGTTAGCCCGAAAACCTAAACGCAGAAAAAGAAAATATATTCACATTTCATTTACCAATTCACTCACATTATCCTATTTTCTATATTTTCTAAAAATACTCAGTACTATTAGTTCTTTCTTCAAAATGTTTAACCTATTATTGATATTGACAATCACAATATTTGTCGTTAATATCATATTAATTATAATAGCAATATAGTAAACTAGACATGTTCAAACGGTTCGAACTGTCGGTTCGATTTCGACAGAAACCTCGAACCGCAATCAAAATGTGAAACTGACTTGTTTTCAGGGGTTAAACAGACTGTTAACAGTTCGGCCACAGTTCGCTTTGGCCAATTTGTTTGTTTTTAATTTTTTTGGTTTTTTAAACTTTTAAAATTCACATTTTTTGGTTTTTTCTCAATGTTTATTTATTTTTAATTTAATTAAGAAATGTAGTTAAGTAATTGAGAAAGTAGAAATAAATAACACTTTGAATTAATTCAAAAAAAAAATTAAAAAGAAGTTAAACTTGAACTACTATTTAAAATATTTGAAGTTAAAATAAGAGATTTTAATTAGAATATTTGAAATTTTTGAAATTAATTTTTTTTAATTATTGTAATTTTTTCAATTGTATGAGGTCAAATGAAAAAAATAGAAATAACACTTTGAAAATATGAGTTTATTAAAAAGAAATTAAAATTGAACCATTTAAAATATTTGAAGTTAAAATAAAAAAAAATCATATTAGAAGAATTTCGAAATTTGAAGTTAAGTGAGAAAATAGAAATAAAATGTTTAATAAATTCAAAAAATAATTAAAAAGAAATTGAAGTTGAACTATTTTCAAATATTTGAAGTTAAAATTAAAATTTTAATTTTAAATAATTGAGAATAGTTGTCTACGTATCCCTTACCTTCGAAATCAAAGTCAACGTAGTTCTCATTTACTTTACTTACCTTAGGAATCGGAAGCGGTGGTGCGGGAGGTATCATGGTCATCCATTTACCGACTCGTTGCTAGATCTCGTATCATAATACATCTCGCTCTCTTCATCTTCACTAAGAACGTTTTTTTGTTTGCGTCGATCAACGTTGACCCAATCATGCAATAACATTTGATACTCGAGATTTTGAGGTCTAATGTAGGGTCTCCGCTGGTCCAGCATGTACCCTCTTTCACTGAATGCTTGTTCGATTGAAATCGTTGATACGGGAACGATCAATATCTCCCTCGCAATGATGGTAATAACGGGATAAAGTAATTTTCTCAATGCCCACCAATTCAAAATATCAAACTCGTTGCCGGCTTCATTTTCCCCCAATGTTCCATACTCAAAAGTCATTGTTAGACAAGCTTCAAGTTCTCTATATGGGTTAGAATTGAATGAGTAACTCGATCGCCCCATTCGTGATATATGTATTTTTTTTTTTCAAATAAATTTGAAATCCCTCAATTTCATAATCGCTGTAACCACTTCTAGTAGAAGTTTGTCGCCCAGATACTCGTGGGAAGAGGACCATCAAAATTTATACTATATTCTTTAAATATACCAAATGAAGACTTTTTCACATTTTGAATAATATTTTCAACGAAAGAATATTCAAACTCTTCAAACGGCAATAAAGTATCAGAATAACTATTAAGATAAAGTTCTAAACCACTTTCTCTGTTATTATGATCTAATAATGTAGCAACTAAACATATATTTAGAATTTAATAAAAAATACTTCAACCATTTTCGTTTCATAAAAATAACACATTCTTCCAATCGTTCATTTTTCGTGCACTCCCTGAAGATGAATGCAATTTTAACACAATATTCAACAATAAGGTGAGAAGTATGATAGTAAACACCGAAAAATAAATTAGAAGCATCATCAAACACCTTTAAAAGTTTTTTCAAATAATTACGTGTAGTCCATTGGTTTGTATATAACATAATTCCAGTTTCTTGTTGGCTAAAAAACGAACACAACAACTCTATGTACAAACATGTATCTTTCAATAATTTATATCTAGAGTTTCAACGAGTAGGCACATCGGCTGAAAAAAAAATCCTTCAAACCCGTTTTCTTTCTCACCCATTTTCGTTGCAAAGATTTATTTCTATTAATGCACATGACCGCTGCTTTAATAAGTGAAAGTTCATTTTTCAAAGCATTCAAACCATCTTGAGCACACAATTCTAAAATATGATATATCCATCTAATATAAAAAAAACAAGCCACCAATATATGATTTACAAATACTAATAAGCTCATTAATACTCGCCGTTTTAGGAGTTGCATTGTCAAATGAAATAGGAAATATATTTTCAACTAGACCATACTCTTGACAAATCATATGAATTAATCGGCAATATTATGTGCATTATGAGGAGGTTTAAAATCTCTAAATGCAAACGAATATTATTGTAAAGTTCATGACTTATCAAACCAATGACATGTAACACCCGTGGAAGAGTTATGTTCCCAATGATCACTCCAAATATACGAACAAATTAAAACTTTGTTTGGTAAACTAGTAAATTCATTACATAAGTTTAACTAGGGTCGCAGAGATTGATTTTTCAAGTCATGGAGAATTTGAGAGGCTGTATATATTTAGGGTTGCAGAGATTGATTTTCCCCCCAAACCCAGAAGTATAAAAGATGTAGTTTGTGCCTTATAGGACTTTCTAAGACTTCCGATCTAACGGAGCAGGTGTATGGAGCTAATTCTCTGATTTGAACAAAGAAAATGATGATGATTTGTTGTCATCCATGGCTACACGGCCCGCAGTGGATGTGAAATGGATGAATCCGAGGAGAGGGCGAGGGTTAGGAAAAAATGAACGCGATTATGTTATTCAAGCATTAAATTAAATTTATATTACATTCTAGAACGTCATTAAAAAAGACGTTCTAAATAATTTGATTATACCAGAATGTCTTCTAAATAAGTTAATATACCAGAATGTATTTAAATTATATGTTCTAGATATTAAATATACCAGAGCGCCTTTTTTAAAGGCGTTATAGATATGAACAAACTCTAATTATTTAGAACGTATATTGTAAAAGTTGTTTGAGTATATGACTTTTTTATTACGAGAATGACACCGAACTACATTATAGAATGTAGCCGCCTAAAGCATTCTAAAATGTCTGTTCTAAAATGCTTTTTTTTTTGTACTAGTGGTCATCTTTATTACTCTCGAATGCGTTTTCAATCTTCAAACCCACCCCGAACATAAATTATTTATTGGGAATGTTCCGGACTTGTACTAACAAATCAATAATCAAGAAATTCCTTCTTCTTCTTTGGCGTCCAGATCCTCGCTCCAGTCACAGAGTATTAGATATTGATTATCTAAAGTCCAGATCTTGTATTTGTTCTCTTTTGAAGAAAATATAAACTCAAAGATGTTAAAATCTGTTATGTATATGTGCCACATTAGTTGTAATTAGTTAGTAATAAATTTTAATTAGTTATTTAGAGTTAGTTAGGAGGTTAATAATTGATTAACATGAATTTGTCCTTAATTTTGTTAATATTTTAGTTCTTTTTTTGGTTAGTTTAGTATAAGTTGAATAGATTGAGCGTATTTTCATATTACTGTATCTTCAATTTATTTTACCATATTTTGATCGAAATTGATGCAAATGGGTGATTATTTTTTATTTTCCCATACAACTAAGAAACCGAGGACGCTCAGCGCTTAAAAGATGAATCTTGCAAGTCGATTGCGAGAACCGGGAGATAAGAACGAGCAACTCGGTGACGAAGTAGCAGAAACGAGCTGAAAAGAAGAAGTCGTCGATCGACGAAGGATGTTGATGCGATGTCGATGCAACTGCATTACTCACGTAGATCGACGACCTGCTGACGACTTGTCGACGAAACTCTCTGTTGGCGTCGATTTAAGTCGGGACCACGCCTAAATCTCCAACAAATCCATAGGACCACTTATCGTCTTCCTATCTTCTTCCACAGTCATACACAACTCATGATATAGATGTGCAAGCACATCACTACCCCAGATAATACCCGATGCTGTGGCATCATCCTCAAAATGATGTAGGTAGCTTACAGAAATATAATTGTTCATTGTGTTGGGCAACAACAACGAACTTAGCAGTAAAAGTGCAATCTCACAAGCGTACTGCACGACCTCGTCCTGTGGCGTGTCATCATTTGGTCGTTGTCTTCTGAGATGCTCACTCAACATCGAGAGTTTCAAACGACTCGCACCTCCTCCTCATAATCAACCTGCAAGCCTATGTAATACATGATATAATCCGCCCAATCCTCCCTGCTCCACTGCACAACATCGCCAATCAGTGGGGCACCTTCAATCGGAAGACCCCAAATAATCGCCACATCCTGCAGAGTAATCGCCACCTCTCCTACGGGCAGATGAAACGTATGCGTCTCGTGGCGACATCTCTCAACTAGAATTTGGCATTAAACTTTTTCATAAGTATAATTCACTACAAAAAAACAGCAGTTTTACGAGGGAAAAATCGAGGGAAATAATTTTCCTCGAAAATTTTCGAGGGAAAACCGAGGGACAGAGAATTCCCTCGGTTATTTCCGAGGGAATTATATTCCCTCGAAATTTCCTTCGAAAATTCAGGCGCCAAAACATGCCGCCATAATTACCGAACGAAAAACGAGGGAAAAACAGATCCCTCGGAAAACCGAGGGATATAAAATTCCCTCGGTTTATTTTTTATTTTTTTAAATATTAATTAAATTTACGAGGGAAATTGTATTCCCTCGAAAATTTAATTAATATTAAAAAAAAATAATTAAATTCGTAAAAAATAGAAAAAAATAATAAAAAGTAGGATTTATTTTCGGGACTCCGAGTCGCACCCCTCCCCTAGGGGCCAATTTATTAATAATTACGTAATTAGGGTTCAAATTAGGAATAATCAATTAATTAGGGTCCAATTTAGCAATAATTACACAATTAGGGCCAATTTAGTATTAATTGAGAAATTAGGGTTCAATTTAGTAATAATTATAAAATTAGGATTCAATTTAATAATAATCAATTAATTAGAGTCCAATTTAGGAATAACCGATTAATTAGGGGTCAATTTAATAATTATTACACAATTGGGGTTCAATTAGTAATAATTACAAAATTAGGGTTCAATTTAGGAATAATCAATTAATTAGAGTTCCAATTTAGGAATAATCAATTATTAGGGCCAATTTAGCAATAATTACACAATTAGGGCCAATTTAGTATTAATTGAGAAATTAGGGTTCAATTTAGTAATAATTATAAAATTAGGGTCAATTTAGTAATAATCAATTAATTAGAGTCCAATTTAGGAATAATCGATTAATTAGGGGTCAATTTAGTAATTATTACATAATTAAGGTTCAATCTAGGATTAATTAAGCTTGTGTAGATTCTGGAGTACACTTGTCTATAAAGAGTGCACACAGCACCCGTACAGAGATTGTCCTCCTCAAACGCCCTCCCCATGTCGGCTCCAAATATACTTAATTCAGACAACGTATTTGGAGCAGACATGGTGAGGGTGGTCGAGGAAAGCGATGACCTGTATTCGAGTGCTGTGTGGCTCTTTATAGACAACGTGTCTACTTCAGAATCTACCTAACTAGAAGCAATCTTGTATTAGGATTATATCATTATATTTATCATTAGGATTATTCACCCATTATATTGTGTATATATTGTTCATGCATGGGAGGCCGTGGTGATCGGCCGGGGTTTTAAAAAATTTGTATATATATTGTTCATGCATGGGAGGCCGTGGTGATCGGCCGGGGTTTAATTTTGTTTATATATAATATTGTCATTGGTGTTGTTGGTTG
>BMAC01000840.1:137019-153668 GCA_014905375.1 Phtheirospermum japonicum
AGGGTTGCAATACGACCTAAAAACAGTACTCGCTACAAGGTAGAGTGGGCATCTTCGCTTGCAAGCTATTATATGCACTGGGATTCTCATTTGCTGGCTGGCCCTCGACGTGGGCGTCAAGTGAGCTTTCCGGGGGAGACTTCGCCAAATTACATGGTATGGTACATCAAGCATTCTCATCCGATCGTGCAAAATYCAGAACGACRTTCGACTAATCTTAGTCGCTCTTCGAYGGCCAGTGCAGCTGAGCAGATAAGACTTGCACGAGATCTGCTTCAAGGAGTGGTGCAACGATGGAGGCGTCGGGAAGAAGATCTCGCTGAGGACTATCTCACAGTGGAGGATGCATACAAAGCCTTAGGAGGGGGGGGATAGTGATAGTGATAGGGATGATGCCTGAGCCGTCCAATCGTAGACATAGATGGACTATAATGATGTTCTAGGAGTTGTCGGGATTTTTTTAGTTGAATTGTTATTTGTGTTTAGTACTTTTGGATTTTTGGTAGTTCGTACTTGTACTTGATTCAAACGTAGTGTAACAATATTTCTTGTTTGTGTTGGATTGTTTCTTGTTTTGGTGAATCAAGTTCAGTATATTGTTTAATTATTTTTTTTTATATTCAAACGTGTTTAGTTGTTATGGTGTTTGTTGTTGAATTATTTAGAAAATGGACAAAACAGAGAGGTGTTCGAAATATTCACCCGAACGCACTGCACATGTTCGAAAGTTACAGTCGAACAAGTGCAGTACGTTCGAGAATAGTGTCCGAACATCTCTCTGTTTTCGTTTTCTCAAAAACAGAGAGAAAACGGAGAGGTGTACGAGAAAAATATTTGAACACACTGCATGTGTTCGAATTTGTCTGCCGAACACTTTTCGTATGTTCGAGTAGGGAATTCGAACACCTCTGTGTTTCTGGGTTGACAAAACAGAGAGGTGTTCGAATTAAATATTCGAACATAGACGATATGTTCGAAATAATCAGACGAGCATTTGCATTATGTTCGAGAATAGTGTCTGAACACCTCTCTGTTTTCGGTTTCTCAAAAACAGAGAGGTGTTCGAGGTAAATATTCGAGCATAGTACTTGTGTTCAAAATTTATAGACGAACATTTGCAGTACGTTCGGGAATTTGTTTCGAACACCTCTCTATTTTTGTTTTTTATATTCTAATGTATGTTTGTACGACATCTGTTTCGAATACCCTTCTGTCAGGTTTGGCATTATGAAATGTTTTGAATATCGTGTAAAATACGTTCAACAAATTACTACTCATAAAACAGAAAACACAAATTACATAGTGTCACGTTTAATAAAAAATAACCAAACGATCATAATAAGTTTAATTCCCTGCCACGAGGTCATTGTATAACTTAAGTTGTTGCATGCACAGCACTTCCCATCCCTTTGCGCAATCCTCACGTCGTTCATACCACTTAAAAGGTACGATAGGCAGTGGATGTCCCGGCCGTAAGTTCACCTATTTAAAAAATAATTGATTACTATACTGTAAAAATAATCACGTATATATTAAAAAATAAGCAACTTACCGCAATAAAGTGCGTTTCACCAGCGACTAATGCGATGCATATGCATTTAGGGTTAACGGAAACTGGAACCGATGATGTATAAGGCAAATATGTGCAGCAAGCGCTTAGGGATAATACCACCAATATAACATTGTACGCAGATGCAATAAGGTGATCCATCTCTGGTAGTAACAACCAATGTTTCATGGGTGCAGGTGTATCATAGTAGTTCAGTGCGCATAACACATCATCAACAGCTCCGCGTGCGATGAATACATTAGTGTATATATCACGATGTTTTTGCAATTCATCACTAAGGTCTCGCCGCACTTTGCCCCACGAATCCTCGCCAAAACCCATTAAATGAGCAACTGCACGGAAGCTGCAATGACCATCCCCTAGTACATTCTTTGTTTCAAGGACGTAATCACGAAATAGGGTAGGAAGGTCATCCGTAAAACATCCCTGTGCAGCCGATCTCGTTTTTTTACGGATAACCGGTTGCTTTTGTTTTGGAGCATAAACGAACATCGGTTTCATATGAATGGGCCCACTCAAGTCGATACTTTGTTCCATTGGAGAACAACTATCATGAAATGACTCAACGTACTCAAATTTGCTCGGATCACGCTTTGTTGAGTTCACATTCTTTGCGCGTTTGCCCTTTGGCCTTCCACGAGGTCGTACAGGGACCTCAGGCGGAATCAAAGACGTTGTGTCAGGTTTCAAAATTTCTCTCAACCTTTTCAACATTAGTAGCTGCTCAGACTGATTAACCAATTTAAACTTGTTCAAGTAGTCCGCAATGCTGTCTTTCACCCGATTTTGAATATCCTTTCCAAAACTCGCATCATCCCATTGAGTTGGTTCCATGTCTAATTTTTTCCAAAACTTATCCACACTGTCTAGTGGTATTGGCATCCCCAACCGCTTGAATTCACTAATCTCGTGTGCACAAGGCAAACCACACGTCTTTCTTAGCAAACAACCACAAAGCAATGAGTCGATGCCAATGTCATTTATAACCTTCATTTCATTTACGATTTTATCCAACGCCGCAATAGAAATCTCACCACGTAGCATCTTGAAAATATTCGGTTGATAACGATGTTGGACTACGTGAATACTCTTCTCAAACGAAGTCTTAATTGCAGTGTGTGAAATCTCGAGAAGAGAATGTATTTTCKTCCAACATGTCTCAAAGGTTCCCATACTCGATCCCAAATGTCTTTTCAACTTGGCATGCGCACTTTCGGCCCTAAGAAAGACATTAGAATAAGCTTTCATGATAAAAATAAAAATAAATAAATAGTCGCAGAAATTTAAAAAGTAAAAATAAAAAATTTTTATGTACCTATTCGTTGTYGTATTATTGAAATGCATAATATTATTTGTCCATGAAGAGATAAAGCGATCTTTGCAGGGATTGAACCACTGATTAATACAATATTGTACGGCTAATGGATGATCGGAATAATCAGCCTCAAATCTCTTGAGTTGTTCATTGAAATCAAATTCGTTATCGGCAAGCATCACTTTATTCCATGAACTATTGAAAGATTCAAACTCTTCTTTTGTGCGGAACATCTTCTTAAAATTTGCCAGCACATTTTTACCAATGTGCCAACGACATAAAACTTGTCTCGCCTTTGGAAAAGTAGCCAACACCGCATTAATTAATGCGTTTTCCTTATCGGTGACAATAACTGTGGGCCAACACGCGGGATTCATCAGTGATTTTAGGATTGAGCATGCCCACATATAATTTTCCTCGCGCTCACGCTCCATGTAAGCGCAAGAAACCATAAACGTCATATCCGTCGACGTCACTCCAACTATCTCTAATAAAGGCATTTTATAACGATTCGTCTTGTATGTGCAGTCCATCAACAAGACAGTGGGAAATGCACGAAGTAAATCAACCGAAGTTGGATGAGCGAAAAAAATATCTTTAACTTGATCAGTCGTACTACAACGATTCACGTGGAAAAAATAATGATTCTCCTCCAATTTGGACATGAGAAATTGCAGTTGTGATCTGCCTGAATGCTCCACGGCTCTTTGCTTTGCTTGAGCATTGTAAATAGTTCTCATTGTCGACACATTTACAGGATGCCTAACTTTCAATCCGTGCAATATATCTTTTGGTCGGCTGTTGCTTCTTGTCATATCAACAACAAATGCATTTTCAGTAAGAGTTAAGCGACCGGCATAGGAATGGCCTTCAAAGTGTTTAGCAAGAGGATGATTATGCATGCCACATTTTATTTGTAATGACCACTTCTCCTCACCGCCAACAAACATTTGAGAGCCGTTTAAAAGGAATGGACATCCGCACTTCTTTGTCCCAGTTTGCCTCATCTTTGATTTTTTTCCTTCCGTCTCCATCTCCAACTCGTCAGGTAGTGAAGTGTGTCCAACCATGCCACGATATTTTCCACTTCGCTCGCATGCTAAAATAATTCGAGCTTGCCTCCCACTCTCTCCACTGTCTGATCTTTTAACAACTATTACCATACGATTTTCAATTCCTATTGAACGAACCCAATTTACTAAATCTTCTCTAGATTCAAAATAACTCTTTGTGTCGAATATATAAGAGTAGTCTGCAATCACATCGCTCCCGACTGGACTAGCATTACTATTTTCGCTTGCCACTGCCTTAGATTCCTGAAAAAAATAGGTTCAATAATAATTATATAATTAACACATTATGGTTCAAAGAAAGTATCGAGCGACAGAGACGTGTTCGAATAATATATTCGAACATATTACAGATGTTCGAATTTTATTACCGAACAACATAAACATGTTCGAAAATTATTTTCGAACATGTATACAATGTTCGAATATCTTATTCGAACATGTTCAATATGTTCGGCCGTAATTTTCGAACATAGATCAGTTGTTCTTGAAAACCAGATCGAACAGAGTCGCGATTTTCAGCAAAAAAAAATATACAAAAAAAAAGATGTTAACAATACTCACATTAGTCATCTTGTTCGTATCAATATTCTCCATTCTTACAGGTTGTAACGTGGAATTTTTGCGAAGTATTGAGAAAGGTTTTGGTGAAGCAGAAGTAAGTAGGTTTTATGATACGTAGGTTTTTCTCATACACGTAGGTTTCTCATACACGTAGGTTTTATCATATATAATATAATAATTGTATAAATTTTATTTTTYCTATTTTAATTAATATTGTAAGTAAGGTTATTCTTATCTTTTTAAATAGGGTTAATTTTGTCTAAAATCATTTGGGGTGAACTCATAAATTTACGGGGTGCGTATATCCGCACCCTTATATTAATTACATTCCGTTCATTTTAATTTAGAGGTGGCGATACGCGTTAATGTCGGGTCCGCGCCAATTCCAAATTCAACACAAGAAAATTTGTTCAATTTAAGTAATTATGCAAGAGCATCTCCAATTTAATGGTGTTAATTCAATTTATATGATAAATAATATTGATATTTTTCAAGAAAATTCTCCAATGGATCAATGTTAATTTTATATATGTGATAATTTATTTCTTTATTTTTATGAAAAATAAAGATAGAGAAATAATATGATTGAATGATATTTTTAAAATTATTTGTTGACATTGTTAAGAGCAATGTCTAAAATTTGATATTGCT
This sequence comes from Phtheirospermum japonicum, assembly GCA_014905375.1. Classification (NCBI taxonomy): domain Eukaryota; kingdom Viridiplantae; phylum Streptophyta; class Magnoliopsida; order Lamiales; family Orobanchaceae; genus Phtheirospermum; species Phtheirospermum japonicum. The sequence continues at coordinate 142,190 of BMAC01000840.1, forward strand.
CTTAACAATGTCAAGCATTTAATGTGTCACATAATTATTTTTATATGTGTTAATTTTTTTACTTTCAACATTGTTCAATTGAAGATGCTCTAATTTACTGTTTTGCTCAGCCCTTTGTATTCAAATTACAAACTTACTCCAATTAAATTAATAATATTAATTTAAATATAGGATCACTGTTCTAAAAATCGCCCTAGGCGTTAGGCACCACCAATCCACCTACGACTTTTAAAAATCGGTCAAATAAATCATCGGGCGCCCCAGGCGCTGCCTAGGCATCCAGGCGCCGCCTAGGCACCAGGCCAATTTCTTCTTCTTTTTTTTTATGGCCTGAAATGACGTCGTTTTTTGGCTTATTTTTTGATTATTTTGATTTTGTAATATATGTTATTGTATTTTTATTTGACTAATGAACTTATGGATATATGTTGTTTTGAACTTTGAATCGAATAATAGCTTTAAACTTGTGAATTATAACTTGTGATTATTACTTTTAGTTTTGAATTATCATACTTTATTGAGTAGCAGATAGTATGTTGAACTATTAAATGATTGGATATAATGTTGTAAATAAGGGTATTTATTTTCAAGTTCTAGGCCCCGTCTAGGCGTCCTGGGCGCTAAACGCTGGCCTGACGCCTATCAGCCGCCTAGCGATTTTTAGAACACTGATTAGGATGACTATTTGACAAATTTTTCTTTAACTATATATATATTCAGTCGAATCAAAATTCTATTGGTTGTTGTAATAATAATAATAATAATAAATCTCGAGTCAGAAAATAGAGACGACGGCTCCCAAGTCTCGACTACACCACTAATATATAAGTGAATTTAAATACCTAATTCTCGTGCTAAAAGTATTGTTATGGACAAAATTTTGTATGTGTCATACGTATTTGAATTGATGTGATGAACTCATTTTTTTCTTCAAATAGATATTTTAAATTATAAAAATATCACTTTTTATAAAAAAAAAAAAGTTTTATTTATATAAATAATTTAAAATACAAATTATAAGATGATACATATAAAATTAAAAATGACAATCTTCAAAAAAATTTGATGATTTTTATTTAAGATACAAATTAACAATTTTAAAACCCTAAGTGTTACTTGTACAAAAAAAAAATTATTAAAAATGTAAAGTAACACTTTTAAAGGTAAAAGTAATAATATTAAAGGAAATACAACTCTAATATTATTAATTTAGTTAAATACTTAATTAAAATATAAAATAATGTTTTATTCAAAAGTGACATTTTTATAATTAAAAATAATAATATTTAAAAAAACCATCACACCAATAATCTAATAAGGAGAAATTGTCAGATAGTACCCCCAGGTGGAGGTCCATTTGTCAATTAGTCCTACATTCAATTTTAAGTCAAATAGTACCTATTTTTTATCAAATAGTCCAAAATTGTGATATGAATGTACTACAATACCCTTACTATTAAAATAATAATAATAATAAATGGGGTCACCTGCTGCCGCCACCTGCCGTAGCCGACCGGCAGCCGGAAAATTTTCCGGCAAGATTTTTTTTTTTGGCCCAACAAATATAAAGTTAGCCGCCGGCCGCCCGGAAAATTTTCCGGCCGCCGAAATTTTTTTCTGGTCACATTTTCTTTTCCTGATCATCTGAAAATATTTTCCGGCCGCCGGAATATTTTCCAGAATTTATTTTTCGCATTTTTTTTTCTACCCAAAATTTCTTACTGTATGTTTTCCGAATTTCTTACTACATGTCCATGGAGTCGGTGCAGTCAGTTTTTTTTTTCAACCCATATATTTTTCTTACTATATGTCTGAATTTTTACTATATGTATGTATTTCTTACTATACATGCAAACATTTCTTACTATACTAGATAAATGACCCGCGCTTCGCAGCGAGTTAAACTATTTTCGTACTTTACTAGATTAATAGAGCCGCAAGCATCTATCTCATGTTTCGAATAATAACATACAATGCAAGGAGAGGGTATACAATTCTTTCCCTTCAAAAAAAAATATTTTTTTATCTTTTTTCCTTCACAATTTGAGAAAACAAAAACTCTTGCAATATATTTTTTTAAAAGATTCTTCAAGTATTCCACATCTTTTATTACTATAAAAAAAATAAAAAAATCTTATAACACGATAACTACTACAGGTTCTTAAAATCCAACTTAAGTGCCTACACCATCATTGGGGGGCCCAAAGCCCTTAATGCACTGTATGGTGAAATACCTTGCACTTGCATCCTCCATGAACAAAGATGGAAAATCTCGATCATCCGGGCCTATTCATGTTCAGCAATTATCCTAAACAAAGCAAGATTTCGAGAATCACAGAGAATACATTTTGCTGGAATAGTTATATTACCATACAGCAGACAGCAACAGGAGCCCATTGGCTCTCAAATCCCAGCACCAAAAGATGGTCCAACACCTATTTCTACAATGACAAACATATTAGAGAAGAAAATACAAACAAGACGACTTTGAAGAAAATCAGACCATCTTATGCTTTATATATAAAACTGTGATAGGATATTACCTGAACCAAGACTATTTTATTTGTCAGCCCGTTGGAGTCTTTTCCAGGATCAGTTTGCTGACCTCCAAGTATTAGCAAGTTAATTGTGTCCAATACACTGAGTAGATTAATTGTCTACTGGCAACCAGTTAATCAGAAAACATCAAAAAGTTGGAACTAACATAGCTTTCGAAAGAACATTCTTAAGCTTGAGAAATGAAACTATTTTTAAACATTTAAAGTCTAACCTTTTGCTGAGTAAACTTATAGGTGATTCCTCGGAGCTTCAAAATTGATATTAGAGGGTCAAAGCCGATTGTCTCCCTAAGCAATACCTACACCACGTTCCAATTAGCTTGGATGCACTTAAAATCAATTATAGTAATAACCAGAACGATAATTAAACAATAAAAAAATGAGCAGAAACCTAATTTGAGGAATTACTCCGGAGAAGATTGTTCAGTAGTTCCAGGCAGTCCTGTTTGCGCCAAATAAGATTAATACGAATTTCGGAGATCCAACACGAACATATCAAATTTGACAAACGACATATTTAAGTCAATGATAATATTTATCCGATGATTCTAGCACACAAAAAGTGAACGAACCGAAGATGAATAGATTTTCGTGGGCAGATGATAATTTATAATGCATAAGCGTTGACCTTTTTCACAATATTAAGAACATAATACTAAATCCTAATGATAAATATATCTAAACTGACTGATAAAATAATAAAAAGTGCCTATATAATGGTCAGTAATATGAATATATTCAATGACTGATATAAAGTGAAGACCAAAAAAAGAACTTACAATATTAACTATGTACCGCATTGGTCCGACTATCTCTTGCTCATCTAATTCTTGCAAATCATCAAAATTGTTATCTCTAATCCACCAGCTTTAAATTTTTCTCATATAGTTCACCTTCAATTAATATAACGGATAAATATATAAGGTGCATTATGCAACATGCCCTATAAAATCAATGCAAACTTAATTACCAAAAGGGCGCTGGATGAGAATCCACCAACTATGGAAAGGGAAAAAAGGAGATAAAAAAATTTCCATCAGATATACTGAAAAATATAAAGAGGCAAACAACAACCCCAAAAAGAAAAACTGCAATTCAATTCAATCAGTAAGAGGACACTAACCAATAAAAAAGGAATTAAAAAAAAAAAACAAAGAAGATTACCTGACACAGATCAGTCAATCCACCAAGCTAAACACAACAGTTCAATTTAATTAATGAAAAACTTGGAAAAATATAGTACAGAAAGTGAGAAAGAAAGAGAGAACATATTTGTAGAGATGTGATGTGGACTAAAATAATCATACGTGAAATTATGTGATAAATGTGATTATTTGTGGAAAGCGACCTCATTTCCTAGGGAGGGTGTACTCCTGGGAGGTGGGCGAGCTGTGATGATTTGAGTGGACTGTTTTGTGAAGGGTAGCGACCTGTAGTATGGGGATAACTTTTCATATAGGGTCGCGATCTCTTGTAATTTGGGCTGAGTACTTGAGCCCGTTTGTGGATTTGATATACGTGAATTATTATGGGCCTGGTGGGCTGTATGCCCCGGCTTAATTGGGATATCTATGGAGAAGTTTGTTGTTTATGGGAACTTGCCATGTATGAGGAGTCCTGATTGAGAGTCGATTGTGGAATCCTAGTGTGAATGGAATTCTTATTATAAAAGGTAACCCTAAATATTGGGAATCTTCTCCTATCCCTATAAAAGGAGCCATTGGCTTCTTTCTCAAAGGTTAATGATTCTTTACGCATTTATTATCTGTGTGCACTAATATTATTGAGAGAGAAGAAGTGTGATTTTCGCTTATTAACTTAAGCGTCGGAAGGCCTTAACGGGCTCGAAATCTGGCCCGTTCTAGGCGCTGTTTTGCAGGAACGGCGAGGTCGCTGTGTCGATTCCGGAGACTTTGGAGGTCGCTGTGTCGTGTTTTGAAGTTCCATTTAGGTCGCTGATCTCAATTTTGAGGTTAGTACCCCCTTTATTTGGTAGTTCAACTTTTTGGACTCATCAAATTGGCACCGTCTGTGGGAAAGCTAGGTGCTCAACCAAATATCAAGAAATCAATGAGCTACATCCCCATATCCTTGCACCACTTATGCATCTTTCGCCCATTAAACTGGGTCCCATTGTCCGAAACCAAAATTCGTGGTACTCCGAACCTGCAAAATATATTATCAAAAAGAAAATCCATTATGTGTTGTTCGGTAGTTCCCGTGAGGCCTTAGCTTCCACCCACTTGGTGAAATAATCAATGGCCACCACCAAATACTCCTAATTACTCGGGGTTCTTGGAAAGGGACCCACAATATCAATCCCTCATTGCGCAAACGGGCAAGGCGAGCTCATCACCATCATCTCCTCGGCTGGTATATGAATAATCGAACCATGCATTTGGCACTTCTCGCAAGTTCGGACTAGCTCGCCAGCCATAGCCTTCATCCCAGGCCAAAAGAAACCTGCTCGCAATGTTATGTTCATCAATGCCTTCCCCTTCGCATGATCACCACAGTATCCCTCATGTATCTCTTTTAGCACCTCTATCCCGCGTTCTTAAGCCAAACATGTTAGAAGAGGTCCAAATCGCGACCTTTTATACAATTCATCATTTATCACACAGAAGCGAGCTGCGACTCTAGCATCCTTTGTGTTTAATCTCTCCACACCTTCTTGTGCTTTGAGCAGAACATCCCAAATGGGCCCACGCCAATCGTCCTTGTCCTCGATCTCCATGACCTCTACTCCTCTCTCAATACTGCTACCATCCAACTGCATCAACGTGACCTTCCGGGTATCACAGGTCATTAATGCTCCTACTATTCGGGCGAGCTGATCTGCCCGTGTATTTTCAGCTCGCGGTAAATGCTCCAACGTGAATTCTTCAAAGTGAGCTGCTTCCTCTCGCAATTTCCCCAAATACATTGACATACGCTCCTCTCTAGTTTCAAAAGAACCATCGAACTGCCGAACTACTAGTTGGGAATCAGTATACGCCCACAATCTCCTATCTCCCAACTCGTTAGCCATCTTGATTCCCTGTAACACAGCCTCGTACTCAGCCTCATTATTGGATGTCTTATACCCCAACTTAATTGCAAACTCCAAATTCTCTCCTTCCGGGCTAGTTAATACGACGCCTAACCCGGCCCCTGACGCCATGGTCGAACCATCAGTGTATAAAGTCCATGTTTTCAGCTCTATCTCTTCATCGACCTGTTTTGTCATTTCTTGCAAAAATTCCGCTAATACTTGTGCTTTGATAGCGGTCCTGGGCTCATAAACCACGTCATACTCGCTGAGCTCCACTGCCCACTTCACCAAACGCCCAGACACACTTGGATTGCCCAAAACTTGTTTCAAAGCCAAGTTAGTACGCACCTTCACTCTGTGGCTCAGAAAATAAGGTCGCAACTTTCTTGCTGTGGTAACTAGCGCGAAAMCTCCTTTCTCGAGCTCKGTGTACTTCAACTCAGCACCCCGCAACATCCTGCTAATATAGTAGATGGGTTTTTGCATGCCTTCCTCCTCTCTTATCAACACCGAACTCACGGCGACCTCCCCCACCGACACGTATAAAATTAGCTCCTCTCCTGGCATGGGTTTAGTCAGCAGCAGTATTTCTGCTAAATACTTTTTCAACTCCTCAAAGGCATCCGTTGCTTCCTTCTTCCACTCAAACCGAGATCCCTTTCGAAGCGCCCTGAAAAAGGGGACACCTCGCTCCGCCGACCTGGAAATAAATCGGATAAGGCCTGCCATACGACCTATTAATATCTGTACCTCTCGCACGGTGCGGGGATGAGGCATCTCCATAACAGCTCGCACCTTCTCAGGATTCACTACTACAGAAACAGGATTTAAAGACGCCTCATCCACGGCGGTTCTGGAAAAACCGCCGTTAAATACTTTTTTACGGCGGTTTTCCAAAAAACCGCCGTTAAATCGGTCATTTAACGGCGGTTTTCAATAAACCGCCGTAGAATCGAACATTTTACGGCGGTTTTATGAAAACCGACGTTAAAATTGAACTAATTAACGGCGGTTCTCACAAAACCTCCGTAAAAACTCCACACATTCTACGGCGGTAATTTGAGAACCACCGTGAATCAACAGGTATTCACGGCGGTTTCTTAAAAACCGACGTTAATTAGTTCACATGTTAATTTGTTCGCTGAATTTAACGTCGGTTTTATTAGAACCGTCGTAGATTCCACAGTCTGCCAGCTTTCTTTTTCTTTTTTCTTTTTCTTTATTTCTTTTTTCAAATCTTTTTCTTTTTATTTAATTCTTTAAGAAAAACCACTTTAATTCAGTTCCAAGCTCAAACACGACTCCACCATCTCCAAACCCTCAAATCAGACGCCGCATCCTCCTCCTCCGCGAAAACACTAGCCCTCTCCGATCTCAATCTCTCCACCGCGTGAGGTCTCCGACCTCCCGCTCTCCTCTGTCCAATCCAACATCGAATCGCTCGCCCTCACCCTCGCCCACTCCATCCTCGCCGACAATAGCTTCTCCTTCTCCATCCCCTCACGCGCCGTTGCGAACCAGCTCTACGTCCCCGAGCTGATTTCGCAAATAATTTCCTTTTTTTTTTTTACAGGGATCTCACGATGGCCTCATCTCCTCAATTGCTCAGGCCCATCCTCCGATAAGCAATTTTGGAGTGCATTTCGGAGCCGAGTCGACACGCTTCTCTAGAATTGAAAGCCGCTCGACCAATCGGTTGCCTGCACAAATGGTGAGAAAACCCTATTCCAATTGTTAATGTAGGTCTGATTTGACTCTAGTTTCTATTGTAGCTAATGCTATTTTTTCTTAATTTACATTTCTCATGGTTTTTATATTCATTCTATCGAACCACAGAACTCTCTCTCTAGTTGTGCATTCTCTCTCTAAATTTTAGGGTAACGTCTTTCACTCTCTCTCACACACACGACACCGTACAACTCGATCGGACTAATAAAAGCTCTTGAAACAATTTTTCGCTTTCCAATCTACTGCAGGTTCTACGGATCGAACGTGGTTGACGCCAGTTTTTCATTTTCAGGTTCGAGGTTCATTTTCATTTCGGGTTGACGCTAGTTTTTCATTTTCAGGTTCGAGGTTCATTTTCATTTCGAATTTGTTTAGTCGTATTTATTTCGTACCTGTGAGCGTTTAAATTGTGATATCGGATTTTGATTTTCCTGATTTTTTTTCCACCCTTAATGCTCTTAATATAGAGTATTCTTGCTTCACACCATCGCAAAACTTGGAATAATTGTTCGATGGCTGCTAACATATTAGTTTTCTAGATTATGATGATTTCTCATTCCATAAATCTAGACGCGTTTTGACATTGACATGTGTGTGTGTGTGTGTGTGTGTGTGTATTCTTTTTATTATTTGAGTAACCTTTAAGGAATTCAGTAGTCACCTCTCAGCAAGGTACATTGTGCACAGTACAATAAAATGTGATGTTTTATTACAGTATACAAATAATTTAGTGTATTGATTTTTTTAAGCACACAAAATTCTGGTTTACTTATAAGCTAAAGATGACCTCTTATTGTATATTCGATAGTTTTTATATGCAACTTGCATTATGCAGCCGTGCACACATTTCACTTTATTCAGTTTGCTTGATTTTCAACTTTATTGGGGATTAATCATCCCTTGTATTATTCAATCAACTAACTCTGTTTATGCAAAACCTTGGATATTATGTTGCTGGCCAAATGCTACCATTTTTTCCTGAAAATTTTATTTGAGAATATCGTATCAGAAAGCTTTTCCTTAGCTTCAATTTCTGTAATTGAATTAAATCACTTGTGTGCCTCTAACTTCTAAAGTAAAGTAAATACATTGATATAGTTTTGTATGCTATAATTTCACGAGTTTCCAAGTGTTTATCTATATATTTGGTCTGGAAYGTGGGTTATGACTCCAAATGGCTCCTAAGACTATATGCCATTTGGTGGTTCTTACTGAGACGCCTTGTCTCTTAATTCTGCATATTGATGTACATGTTGGGATCTAGCTCTGTAGCATTCAAGTCAACTCTTAGTGAATCACATTAAGCTAGACATGTCATGAAAAGAAAATATACTTGCATCTTATTACTTTCTATTGCTTCGTTGGCCTATTCCTAGGCTCCAGAATTGCAGATTTTTGCAGATTTCTTCTTATCTGTTAGAAGTGAATTTGATTCGAGTAACGCCGTTGATGCAATTTTAGTAGATTTGAGCGATTTGGTTGCATTTAAGTTAGGTTTCTCTGTTTTGGAATGCGTTTTGATTTTCAGCTGTACTGAATGTGCTTAAGGAGTGAGATATCCTGGGAAATTTAGTTGATCTTGTTAATTATGTATCACCTTCACATAAATTATTGCTAGTTACAGTGTTTGAGTCAGTTTCTGCGATTGCAGAAATTCTTATGTGAATTTTATGGAGTTAGCTTTGGTTCTCCCTGTGTATGTGTGTTTTCTTAATAATTGATTGATTGCATCTGAGAAGCTTTCGAAGTGATTTTGCATTTATCTCCAGCTTTTGAATGAAATGTAATCCTGCTGTGCAAAAAAAAATAAAAAAAATAGAATGCTGAAAAAGAAAAGGAACTCTAAATCATGTCTGTCAAGTGCTTTTTCTGATTGATTTAAAACAATGTTATTTTTGTAGACTAGCCATAAGTTTTCTTTATTTATTACTCTCAGGATTTCAGGTTTAACATTCATTGGGAGGTGGAACAGGATCTGGAATGGGAACACTTCTGATCTCCAAGATCAGAGAAGAATACCCGGATCGTATGATGCTCACTTTCTCCGTCTTCCCATCCCCTAAAGTCTCGGACACTGTGGTCGAGCCCTACAATGCCACTCTGTCCATTCACCAGCTCGTCGAGAACGCCGATGAGTGTATGGTGTTGGACATCGAAGCTCTCTTCGACATTTGCTTCCAAACCCTTAAACTCACTACCCCAAGCTGTAAGTTGCTATAATATTCTCTAGTGAGCTGGCAGATTATTCTTACTCTCAATTATTTTTAAATAAAATAATATGCCACATGATTTTTCACATGCCCTCTTAGGTTTCTTGCATGTGCCGCATAAGTATTTACACAGAATAATCACTATCATTCTTGTTAATATGTTGCTTGTTGTTTTCTTATTGGAAATCTGTTTTGACAAACTGCCATTTGTTGAGATTCCTAGTATATAGRGTTCATGTRCCATGTGGAGTTTCCACTCTACTTAAATATTATTGATAGGCAGCTTTATTATTTTGTGTGTCCCTCATAAACATTGGCTTGTTACTACATTTAGTATGTTGTTACATTTTTCATTTCCATGTATTCCCCTATTTTATTATATTAAAATCACACTTCATTTGCCTAGATTAGCTATTAGTATGTTGGCAAACTTTTTTTTCCTCTCCAACCATACAGAAAGTGGATGTGATTCATCCAGTGGTTTTACTGTTTATTACGATTGAAGTAATAAAATATCTACGAGTCACTGCATCAATAATATAAATATTTTTGCTTCAAAAGCATCCTAGCGATATATAGTACACGTTCTATGCGTTAAATATATGGATTGGTTTCGAAACTTGTTTATTTATGAATTTTCAATAACTCAACAATGTGTAAGATTAGCGTTTGCACTTTCTATTTATATACGGCTTACTTGTAATTTTTTCTCAACAAAAGGTTGTGGGGTCAGTTTATGGAGTTAGGCTCATCTTGGACATCTTCCCTGGAATAGGACGTGGGCCCCGCTTGAATGTCGACATTAGCCAGGCCTTATATGTGTCTTGGCCAGATTAATTATAATACTCATAAGTGTTGTTCTTATGGACAAGTAGATGAACTTAGTTAGAAATGCGAAGATGTTTCATTTTATTTTTTAGTCTATTGTTTATTTAATGAAATAATCAATATATTCAAAATATTCATTATTGGCAATTTTGGTGCATCTGCTTTCATTTCTTTTTTTTTAAAATTTTTTTCTACTTTCTAGAAGGTAGTTATCAAAAACCGACGTAAAATGTTCGTTCTGGAAAACAGACTTTCTAGAAGGTATTTTTTAAAAACCGCCGTAGAAACGCTGCATTCTACGGCGGTTCCAAAACCGCCGTTAAATGTCTTCCAGAACCGCCGTTAAATCCCACTTTTTTACGGCGGTTTGAAAAACCGCCGTAAAATTTAACGGCGGGTCGATATAAAGGCGGTTCAAAAAACCGCCGTTAAAAGTCCCTAAAAACCGCCGTTAAATCACTGTTCTGCAGTAGTGATTGACTTCGATTCCCCGCTCTGTTACCATATACCCAAAAACTTCCCCCGATCTCACACCGAACGCACATTTCTTCGGATTGAGCTTCATCCCATACTGCCGTAATATGAGAAATGTCTTCCTCAGGTCGTCCACATGCGTTTCAGCTCGCCTGCTTTTAACCAGCATGTCATCAACATAGACCTCCCATGGTAGACCCCCAACAGGTCCTTAAACATACGATCCACTAGCCTTTGGTAGGTCGCCCCCGCATTTTTTAATTCAAAAGGCATGGATGCAAAACAATATGTACTGGTGGAAGTGACGAAACTCACTTTAGGCTGATCTTCTTTGGTAAGAGTTATCTGATGGTATCCCTGCGAAGCATCCATCATACTCAACAGCTCGCATCCAGAAGGTAGAGTCCACCAATTGATCAATTCTTGGCAAAGGATAATGATCTTTAGGACAGGCCTTGTTCAAATCTCGAAAATCTATGCACATCCTCCACTTCTGCTCCAGCTTTGGTACCATCACAACATTGGACAAGTACTCAGGGAACTGAATCTCCCTGATATGTCCAACTTTTAATAGCTTCTGCACCTCCTCCTCAATGATCTTATCGAGCTCGGTCCGAAATGCCTCCTTTTTTGTTTTATAGGTCTAG
>BMAC01000840.1:153693-166962 GCA_014905375.1 Phtheirospermum japonicum
AGTTCACATGTTTAATTTGTTCGCTGAATTTAACGTCGGTTTTTATTAGAACCGTCGTAGATTCCACAGTCTGCCAGCTTTCTTTTTTTTTTCTTTTTCTTTATTTCTTTTTTCAAATCTTTTTCTTTTTATTTAATTCTTTAAGAAAAACCACTTTAATTCAGTTCCAAGCTCAAACACGACTCCACCATCTCCCAAACCCTCAAATCAGACGCCGCATCCTCCTCCTCCGCGAAAACACTAGCCCCTCTCCGATCTCAATCTCTCCACCGCGTGAGGTCTCCGACCTCCCGCTCTCCTCTGTCCCAATCCAACATCGAATCGCTCGCCCTCACCCTCGCCCACTCCATCCTCGCCGACAATAGCTTCTCCTTCTCCATCCCCTCACGCGCCGTTGCGAACCAGCTCTACGTCCCCGAGCTGATTTCGCAAATAATTTCCTTTTTTTTTTTTTACAGGGATCTCACGATGGCCTCATCTCCTCAATTGCTCAGCCCATCCTCCGATAAGCAATTTTGGAGTGCATTTCGGAGCCGAGTCGACACGCTTCTCTAGAATTGAAAGCCGCTCGACCAATCGTTGCCTGCACAAATGGTGAGAAAACCCTATTCCAATTGTTAATGTAGGTCTGATTTGACTCTAGTTTCTATTGTAGCTAATGCTATTTTTTCTTAATTTACATTTCTCATGGTTTTTATATTCATTCTATCGAACCACAGAACTCTCTCTCTAGTTGTGCATTCTCTCTCTAAATTTTAGGGTAACGTCTTTTCACTCTCTCTCACACACACGACACCGTACAACTCGATCGGACTAATAAAAGCTCTTGAAACAATTTTTCGCTTTCCAATCTACTGCAGGTTCTACGGATCGAACGTGGTTGACGCCAGTTTTTCATTTTCAGGTTCGAGGTTCATTTTCATTTCGGGTTGACGCTAGTTTTTCATTTTCAGGTTCGAGGTTCATTTTCATTTCGAATTTGTTTAGTCGTATTTATTTCGTACCTGTGAGCGTTTAAATTGTGATATCGGATTTTGATTTTCCTGATTTTTTTTCCACCCTTAATGCTCTTAATATAGAGTATTCTTGCTTCACACCATCGCAAAACTTGGAAATAATTGTTCGATGGCGGCTAGCATATTAGTTTTCTAGATTATGATGATTTCTCATTCCATAAATCTAGACGCGTTTTGACATTGACATGTGTGTATGTATGTGTGTGTGTGTGTGTGTATTCTTTTTATTATTTGAGTAACCTTTAAGGAATTCAGTAGTCACCTCTCAGCAAGGTACATTGTGCACAGTACAATAAAATGTACTGTTTTATTACAGTATACAAATAATTTAGTGTATTGATTTTTTTAAGCACACAAAATTCTGGTTTACTTATAAGCTAAAGATCGACCTCTTATTGTATATTCGATAGTTTTTATATGCAACTTGCATTATGGAGCCGTGCACACATTTCACTTACTTTATTCAGTTTGCTTGATTTTCAACTTTATTGGGGATTAATCATCCCTTGTATTATTCAATCAACTAACTCTGTTTATGCAAAACCTTGGATATTATGTTGCTGGCCAAATGCTACCATTTTTTCCTGAAAATTTTATTTGAGAATATCGTATCAGAAAGCTTTTCCTTAGCTTCAATTTTTGTAATTGAATTAAATCACTTGTGTGCCTCTAACTTCCAAAGTAAAGTAAATACATTGATATAGTTTTGTATGCTATAATTTCACGAGTTTCCAAGTGTTTATCTATATATTTGGTCTGGAATGTGGGTTATGACTCCAAATGGCTCCTAAGACTATATGCCATTTGGTGGTTCTTACTGAGACGCCTTGTCTCTTAATTCTGCATATTGATGTACATGTTGGGATCTAGCTCTGTAGCATTCAAGTCAACTCTTAGTGAATCACATTAAGCTAGACATGTCATGAAAAGAAAATATACTTGCATCTTATTACTTTCTATTGCTTCGTTGGCCTATTCCTAGGCTCCAGAATTGCAGATTTTTGCGGATTTCTTCTTATCTGTTAGAAGTGAATTTGATTCGAGTAACGCCGTTGATGCAATTTTAGTAGATTTGAGCGATTTGGTTGCGTTTAAGTTAGGTTTCTCTGTTTTGGAATGCGTTTTGATTTTCAGCTGTACAGAATGTGCTTAAGGAGTGAGATATCCTGGGAAATTTAGTTGATCTTGTTAATTATGTATCACCTTCATATAAATTATTGCTAGTTACAGTGTTTGAGTCAGTTTCTGCGATTGCAGAAATTCTTATGTGAATTTTATGGAGTTAGCTTTGGTTCTCCCTGTGTATGTGTGTTTTCTTAATAATTGATTGATTGCATCTGAGAAGCTTTCGAAGTGATTTTGCATTTATCTCCAGCTTTTGAATGAAATGTAATCCTGCTGTGCAAAAAAATAAAAAAAATAGAATGCTGAAAAAGAAAAGGAACTCTAAATCATGTCTGTCAAGTGCTTTTTCTGATTGATTTAAAACAATGTTATTTTTGTAGACTAGCCATAAGTTTTCTTTATTTATTACCTCAGGATTTCAGGTTTGACATTCATTGGGAGGTGGAACAGGATCTGGAATGGGAACACTTCTGATCTCCAAGATCAGAGAAGAATACCCGGATCGTATGATGCTCACTTTCTCCGTCTTCCCATCCCCTAAAGTCTCGGACACTGTGGTCGAGCCCTACAATGCCACTCTGTCCGTTCACCAGCTCGTCGAGAACGCCGATGAGTGTATGGTGTTGGACATCGAAGCTCTCTTCGACATTTGCTTCCAAACCCTTAAACTCACCACCCCAAGCTGTAAGTTGCTATAATAATCTCTAGTGAGCTGGCAGATTATTCTTACTCTCAATTATTTTTAAATAAAATAATATGCCACATGATTTTTCACATGCCCTCTTAGGTTTCTTGCATGTGCCGCATAAGTATTTACACAGAATAATCACTATCATTCTTGTTAATTTGTTGCTTGTTGTTTTCTTATTGGAAATCTGTTTTGACAAACTGCCATTTTGCCTAGTATATAGGGTTCATGTGCCATGTGGAGTTTCCACTCTACTTAAATATTATTGATAGGCAGCTTTATTATTTTGTGTGTCCCTCATAAACATTGGCTTGTTACTACATTTAGTATGTTGTTACCATTTTTCATTTCCATGTATTCCCCTATTTTATTATATTAAAATCACACTTCATTTGCCTAGATTAGCTATTAGTATGTTGGCAAACTTTTTTTTTCCTCTCCAACCATACAGAAAGTGGATGTGATTCATCCAGTGGTTTTACTGTTTATTACGATTGAAGTAATAAAATATCTACGAGTCACTGCATCAATAATATAAATATTTTTGCTTCAAAAGCATCCTAGCGATATATAGTACACGTTCTATGCGTTAAATATATGGATTGGTTTCGAAACTTGTTTATTTATGAATTTTCAATAACTCAACAATGTGTAAGATTAGCGTTTGCACTTTCTATTTATATACGGCTTACTTGTAATTTTTTCTCAACAAAAGGTTGTGGGGTCAGTTTATGGAGTTAGGCTCATCTTGGACATCTTCCCTGGAATAGGACGTGGGCCCCCGCTTGAATGTCGACATTAACAAGGGGTGCGTTGACTCGAAAGATGACGAATAATTTCTTCATGAAAACTTGGATTTCTAGTTTATCGAAGCTTAAGCTTCACATACTCGGCTCTGACCTAAACTGGTGGTTGCATTGAATCCAGCTTCCGTAAGTATTTTCTTTCGTTGTTATTTGGATAATGAAAATACTACCCCTAAGGTTCAGCCTAATTACAAAAAAAAAAAAAAAAAAAACCAGTAGTTTTTTTTAATTACAAATACGTCCTTAAATTATTACAAAACACTCCATGAAGGATGTAGTTTGTAAAAAAAACCGCCGTTAAAAGTCCCTAAAAACCGCCGTTAAATCACTGTTCTGCAGTAGTGATTGACTTCGATTCCCCGCTCTGTTACCATATACCCCAAAAACTTCCCCGATCTCACACCGAACGCACATTTCTTCGGATTGAGCTTCATCCCATACTGCCGTAATATGAGAAATGTCTTCCTCAGGTCGTCCACATGCGTTTCAGCTCGCCTGCTTTTAACCAGCATGTCATCAACATAGACCTCCATGGTAGACCCCAACAGGTCCTTAAACATACGATCCACTAGCCTTTGGTAGGTCGCCCCCGCATTTTTTAATTCAAAAGGCATGGATGCAAAACAATATGTACTGGTGGAAGTGACGAAACTCACTTTAGGCTGATCTTCTTTGGTAAGAGGTATCTGATGGTATCCCTGCGAAGCATCCATCATACTCAACAGCTCGCATCCAGAGGTAGAGTCCACCAATTGATCAATTCTTGGCAAAGGATAATGATCTTTAGGACAGGCCTTGTTCAAATCTCGAAAATCTATGCACATCCTCCACTTCTGCTCCAGCTTTGGTACCATCACAACATTGGACAAGTACTCAGGGAACTGAATCTCCCTGATATGTCCAACTTTTAATAGCTTCTGCACCTCCTCCTCAATGATCTTATCGAGCTCGGGTCCGAAATGCCTCCTTTTTTGTTTTATAGGTCTAGCCTCTGGGTCCGCATTCAAATGATGTTGCGCGACCTCTGGTGATACCCCAGTCAACTCCTTCTCCCCAAACGCAAATATATCTCGAAACTCTCTCAGCAAGCTAATCACCTCGTCTTTTAATGTTTCAGATAGCAAGGTACCTATCTTCGTAATATACTCTGGCCGGTCCTCCTCTAAGGAGATCTCCATTAACTCTTCATTCGGCTGGAGAGAGGTCTCTTGTTCTTTTATCTTTTTCGCGCTAAGTATCCCTTCCGGCCGATTACCATCTCTCTCTCGTTTATTTTCCATCAATCCCTTTCTGACCGCCATTTGATAACAAGACCTTGCGACTTGTTGATCAGCGATGACCTCCCCTACTTTGTCACCTACCGGATATTTTATGCTCATGTGATAGGTCGATGTTACAGCCTGAAACGCATTAAGAGCAGGTCGCCCCAATATTACATTGTAGGCCGACCTCCCCCGGATGATCAAAAACTTCAAGTCTTTCTTCATTCGGCTCACACCCTTTCCCAACACTACTTGTAACGTTATCTCGCCTTCCGTATTTACCTGTGCCACATTGAAAGCGTATATGGGTGTATTCACAGATCGCACCCTCTTATCCACCTCCATTTGCTCAAGACAATCTGTATAGATAATGTTTACCGAACTCCCATTGTCTACAAAGATCCTGCTAACTTCATAGCCCGCTACCTCTGCTTCAATCACCAGCGCATCATTATGATGCTCCTGTAGCCCACGCCTCTCATTGGGGCCGAAAGATATGATTGGCCCCATCACCTTTGGCTTCCTGCTAACACTAGCGACCTCCCATATTCTATTGCGAGCTGATTTTAAATGCTTCTTGCTCGCATTATTAGAATCACCATCCGTTGGGCCTCCCGAAATCATGTTTATCCTTCCCTTATTTCCCCGGGGCCCTCCGAACTCCTGGTTTCTCTGACGCCCTTGTCTCGCGGCCTGCGCAGGAGGTGGGCCTCCCGGTGGGGGTGGAGGCAACGTCCTCCTCTACTCGCTCGGCTCCTTCTCTTTGTAGATTATCTCCTTTAGATGTCCTGCCCTTATAAGTCTCTCTATCTCTTCCTTGAGATGTCTGCATTTTTCCGTGAAATGCCAATAATTGTTATGGAATCGACAAAAGGAGACAGTTTTTGGATGTGTTGGGACGGGCGTGCGATCCTCCGGCCACTGTATTAGATCAGGTACTGAGCGTTCCATGACACCAAACACCTTAGCTTGTGGTATAGCTAGTGGTGTGAAATCCTCCTCCCTCCAGATTTTCATATTCGACTCTTGTCTCGCACTAACCCCGGCATTTGAGGCCAAGAGTCCGCGTATACCTCTTCTATGCTCCCTCCTCGGTTCTCTCTCAGGCACTCTTTCCCTCGCGTTCGCGACCTCTCTACCGAAACGCAGTCGGTGTTCTTCCTCTTCCTCTTCTACTTGCACGTATTTATGGCATCTCGCGAGAACTTCATCGTACGTGCGAGCTTCTTTCTTTACCAGCGACCTCCGCAAATCCTCCCTCCTTAAACCTTGATGCAAAGCTCCAGCTTTCATCTCATCCGTGGCGGTAGGGACCTCCAAAGTAGCATTGGTAAACCTATTAACATATTGTTTCAGCGTTTCGTCAGGTCGTTGTACCATTGTGAAGAGCGACTGGGCTGTCTTCAGGAAGGCAGCTCGCAACACCTGATAACTCGTAATTTTACCGCTCGGGAGTTGGTAAAACCAATTCTGTGCAATCCCTCTCAAGGTGGACACAAAGGCTCGACATGCCACAACCCCCTATAGTTATGCATCATCCTCGCGTTTTCAAACAGCTGCAAGTGTGCGACTGGATCAGTCGTTCCCCGGTACTGAAAGTCTAACTCCTTATAATTTCGAGGCATCGTTGCGTGCATCATCTCTTCTGAAAAGGGATGCCCTTCCTCCCCTTCTAACCTTTCTCCATCCATCCGCTTCTGCAATTTCAGCATGGCCTCCTGCAACTCTCTGAAGGCCTTAGTATGCGGTCCCACCTCGCTCTCTTCTCTTTTCCACTTATGACATCTGTTCCCTTTTTGCGACCTCCCTCGAGAGCCATTACTCGAGTCTGAGGTAGGGGTACTACTCTCATTATCATCTTTGTGATGCTTGCGACCTCTACCCTTGTAACGATCTCGCCTTAGCTTTATTCCCCTCCGCGCGTGAACACGAGAATCTACGGATGAGGAGGAACTAGAGATGTCTCCTTTCTTTCTCTTGCCAAGCCCCTTCTTCTTCTCCTCCCCAACCGTTGACTCGCCCTCTTTATCAACATTTAACTTCTCGCTCTTATCCTTCCCCTTGCTCAGCTCGCATTCCAAACATTTACGCAACTCCTCCTGCTTTTCAACAGGTACGAAGTCCATAAGCCCTTCCAAGAATCCCTTCTTGCCTTGATCGGGCACCTCCTTCGATGGGTTTCCCCCTCCTGTTGCCTCGGGCACCAATTTTTGTGGTTCTATCCCAGGCGTCTGCTTCTCCACTTCTTCCGCCAGCCCCCTTCCAACTTGCTTTTTAGGAGAAGGTGGAGGCGTATTGCCCGCATCTCGAATCAGAGGACTCATGTGACCCCTGGGACATCTTTCCCGCCAAGATGCATGAATCTATTCTTTCTCTTCTTATTGTTGGACCCGGATCCGTAATCCAAAAGGTGTTATGTTCTTCTCCTTCATGTTTTGTTTATGCAATCTCTCACGTCTTTCGCTCAAAGACTCGATGTCTCTCTTTCCCACATACTCGATGTTTTGTTTATTGGCTGGCTAACTTTATATTTAATTCCCCATAGGAATCATCATTCATTGGACATTAGCTACATGGCTCCATTTAATTAGTTTGAAGGCAATACAATATTTAGTCTAGTTCTTGCAAAATCTCCATGTCTAATTCTAATCAATCTTTAAATTAACTTTTCCTAGCTCACCTTCAAATTAACAACATATATCTTTAGGTTTTATACATTTCATTAAATATATGTACATATCGAAAAAATGAGTATGAGTATGTTAGAGAATATAAATATAACTCAGACGCGCTGTATAAAATAAATGAGTTAGCTATGGTGTTATTTTCCGTACTCTACACTTTATCTAATAATCAATGAGAAAATCTTATTTTAAACTAATACCTATTATTGTTTTTATAATTTAAAGTTTGGCTACCCACGTACACGACCCCAGAAAATGTAATAAATAAATATAATTAGACAAACAGCATGAAACAGAGATGATTTCATAGCTAACAGTCCAACACACGTAAATAACATCACAGACAAAAAAATTAAAAAAAAAACGCCCAAAATATTATTTAGAAAAAGCACTGTAATATACTGGAATTCCCAAACGTGTCAAATGAGGGACACTGAAGATACCACCAAATATGGCTTAAAAAATCACACATGCTGAATACAAAAACCAATTCAGCCATTATTGTGAGTGGCATTTTATCAGAAATAGTTAAATATAATGTCTGTAAAAGAGAAAATGAAAAGACGGTAAAATAGAACTGTAATAATGCCAATGGTCATAATGACACCTCTGTCAACCCTCATTTTTACACCATACATTAAATTTTATATTTTAAATGTATCGTGCTCATCCTAAAATCCTACACTATGCAATAAAAAAAAAAACATATAAGAACCCAGCAAAATAACAAACACTACCAAAAATCTGAAAAATATTTCAGACCCTTCTAGCCTCTTGTGCTACGCACACCGCACACATCTCAAAGAAAAAGGAAGAAGAAGCACAATACAATTACAGACACACACGAAAAAGAAAAAGAAAAAAAGAAAGGAGAAGGAGAAGCACAAAAAAATTACCGGAAGGATTAATGATTCCACCAACCTAAAACAAATAAAAATAATAATTTAATCAAAGAAATAAAAAAGGAAAAAAATAGGAAAATAAACCGAGAGAAAGAAGCAGGCGAACCTTTCCTTTTGCACCGCTGCAATCTACATTTTTTTATGCGGAAGGAATGATTTTGGCCAAAATATTAGCACAGATTTTTAGTAACTAAATTTGCAGCCGAAATTTGAGCTCACCTTATTTTATATGCGAAAGGAATAATTTGTGGTAGAATTTTGGTTAAATATTTAGCCGTGAAAGGATATGGTATTGTGAGGGTGAAAAAAAACTACATGTGTCCAATAAGAGAGATATGGAAACGATTCCAACAAAAAAGTAGAGAGAAGGTTCGGGAGAGAAGAAAAAGAAAAGGAAATAAAAACAAAAACAAAAATGAAAATAAACATGATGTTTTCTTATTTGCCCTTATATGAACATTTTAAGTAGACTAATTCCATTAGTATTTTTTATTGTGCCATTTTAGTTTCTAAGAAATCCTCAGCTTATTTAGTTTTCTTTGTTCATTTGCAATTATGATGAGCTAAATATGAAATGATGATTTTGAATTGAATCTTATAGCTAAGTGTAAGTACATCATCTCTTTATGGTCATGGAATATAAAAACTTATTTCAAAGTGGATCTGATTTTTATTTTATTTTTTTGCAAACAATTAATATTTGATATGCCATCTTGCCCACCCCACAAACCCCACCCGCCCCGAAACCTTACTCTTGCTACTCAAGAAATAAAATACTAATTGTATCTCGAGATTTGAAGCGTATATTTGTTGTGTTCCTTATTTAAGCTTTCATTAGTAATTATTGTGTGGTGGTCATGTATTTGTTATTTATTTCTAATTGCATTCTTTATTAAGAGAATTATTGGGTGGAAATTGTTTTAGAGAAAAATCTTTTTTACCTCTTGAACTATGACCATTTTGACACTTTGCCTCCTAAACTTTTTTTTCGTGCAAATTATCTCCTAAACTGTACAAATTTTACACTTAACCTCCTGAACTCCCGTTTTTGGTGGAAATTCTAGCCGTATTTCACTCGTGAAAATTGTTTTATGCAGCTCGCCTGGAGGGTCCGCAAGATAAAGGATACACAAGCGGTTGCTGTAACTTAAAAGATTAAATGAAAGTCAAAAGGACTAATTAATCCATTTACCTTCATCTATACCTTTCAATATGAAGTTGGTCTACAAGTTTTTGGGGATGACATGTGTCATCTTCTGAATGCCCCCTATTTATTCCTTTTTTTTTCTTTATTTCTTTTTTTTTTTTTTTGCAAATCTTTTATTCAATATTTTTTTATCACAATTACTAACCACGTGGATCACAATTAAACTTACTTTCTTCTGGACTCTTCTTCTTGGTTGAGAACGGCTGATAGAATCTTTTTGATGCCGAAGGATGAAGAAAGTGGAAGAAACCCTAGATTAGAAGGTGTCGGGTTGTTCACTCTCGCGATTCCTTTTCATCTTCTTCTCCTTTTTTTCATCTGTTTTCTTTGTAAATCTAACTTCTGGATTTTTTTCGGGGTTGAATCTGTTTAAGGTTGAGAAAACTCAAGATTGGAAGTGATCAGGTTGTTCGGGGTCTTGAAACAATATCTGACGTTGCTTGATCTTCTTCTCTTTCTCTATTTTTTTTCCTATTTTTTGAATTTATGTATTTTTATATTTATTTTTTTACCGAAGGTGGAAAATCAAGCACCCTCATGGTTCTTGATATTCCTCTTCTTCTTACTTCTCTATGATTCCTTCCCTCCATTTTTTGATTTTCTACTTTTTTCTCTCTTCAAAAGTATGGTGGTGTTATTTTCTTTCCAATCGAAGTAAAAAATCAAGGGAATGCTTCATGCTCTCGCTCTCTCTCAATTTTGAAACCGTTGTTTGTTGTAGATAGCATATATGAAGCTTGGGTCACCTATAATTTCGTATCACTGTGCTTACCATGGTTTGGTTGTCGAGGTGCTGTCGTGGCAAGGCTGGAGCCTGCTTAAGCACATGCTCCCTGCTTCCCCCCAACACCATTGGATGGCTAAGTCATCTATATATGAAAATATCGTTTGCTTGAATGGTGATGTGCTTAAGAAAGAGCTTGAATTTATCATCTAGTTTTTTTGGATCATCATGTTTCATTAGTGCTGTAGTTTCGTTGGTTAATAATATTATTTGGATTTGATTAGGGTGTGAATAAATAGATGTTTTTTTTTTCTCTGTAATCATTTTTATGTTTATGCATCAAAAGAATTTGTTCAACAATATTAATGTTCAAACAAGGGACTCAATTGTTTATGTGTTGATGCAACATAGTCAAACATTGTTGTTGGTTAAGATTTGGTGTGAAATACAACACCTTTTTCTTTCGTTTTTTCAAAATCTATAGTCTTATTTCAGGTATGCAAGGGCTTTTAGGTATTGTTGAACTCTATCTATAGTTAATTTTTTAGTTTTATGTTTAAGGTTGAGAAGGAATGTTTGGCGCTTTTTTAATTTTATTTTGTTTGCTAAACTTTTGCTCAAATATTCTAGGTAGTTTTTTTCCTACTGTTCTTTTTATTTTTATTTTGTTTTATTATTATAGTAATTTGATGGGCATAGATATAGGAATGATTATGACATTAACTTACTTACATTGCAACAGTGAATTCACAATTCTTAAATCACTGCACTTAACTTAGTGTTCGTTTGGATTTTTTTTTTTTGAATTGCATGTATTTTGTTTGTGGATGAATATGATTTGTTGTAATGTCACTTAATTTGATTATTTCCATACCAACATACTAAATCATGCCAAAATATCCAAATATTTCATCACTTTTTTCTTACTGCGGACTAGAATCTGAAACATAAGTAACATAGA
This sequence comes from Phtheirospermum japonicum, assembly GCA_014905375.1. NCBI lineage: Eukaryota > Viridiplantae > Streptophyta > Magnoliopsida > Lamiales > Orobanchaceae > Phtheirospermum > Phtheirospermum japonicum. The sequence goes on from BMAC01000840.1 coordinate 165,069, forward strand.
GACATAAGAAAACTCAGAAAATTCTAAAATATATTTGAAATTGGCGTGTACAACTTCAATTAAATGTAGCCTGGATGAAACTGCCAAGATTATTGTTTCTCTACATTTTCGTTGCTAAACCATTCGTTTGAATGTGAAAATAGAATGATAGCCTTCCATAGAGATCTTTTTCTTCCATAAAGACTCACAATTGTATATAAGAAGTTTGCTTCTCGACTCTTCTCGCCATTAGACTCAACGTGACATCTTCTTCTCTACTTATACACACACACACACACACACACATATATATAGGGGTGGGTTCAAATAGAACCATGTCATTATATGTGAACCTGTGAACTAATGCTTTTATTATATGGAAACGATTCCAACAAAAAAGTAGAGAGAAGGTTCGGGAGAGAAGAAAAAGAAAAGGAAATAAAAACAAAAACAAAAATGAAAATAAATTTGAATCCAATCAAATGACGACACATGTTGACCTCTTGACAACTCTCGTCAACTTTCCTATATAGTATATATAGTAGATGTCGAAATATTTTTTACTTAATGTCCAAAAACTAATTATTACTATATATATGTAACAAATTTTTTATTTAATGTCCAAGAATTCATACGTGATGACAAAAACTATTTTATTTGATTGCAAAAGTTTCTTTCTTTGATGTGCAAATGTTATTATGTATTTTTTACTTATTACTTTTTTTTTGCAAAAAAAAAATATAAAAAAAAAATTCTTACTTAATAGCAAATTATTATTATGTATTTTCTTATTTAATACAAATTATATATTATTTTATATTAAAATTTCATACTTTATGTTAAAAAAATTAATTAAGTTTTTTACCTTATATCCTTTAAAGTAAGAAAGTTTGTTATTTTATATTCGAAAAAGTAGGAAAATTTCTTACTTTATTTTCTAAAATAAATATATTTTTAATTTATTTTCAAAAAAAAAAAAACTTACTTTTATAGTGAAAATCACATATTTTATGTATGAAAAAGTAAGAAAATTTCTTATTAAAAATTTCTTATTTTACAACTAGATTTCTAACTTTATATTTGATGGGAAAAAAAAAAAAATCTCGCCGGAAAATTTCCCGGCGGCGGCGGGGATGGTGGGCGGGAGGTGTTGGTGTATTGTTTATTGATATTATTATTAGGGTGTGTTTGCAAAGACTGATCGGATAGGATTGAGTGGGATATCTCACTCAAAACATAGTCATAAGCCCGAGAGATTAATCCTTGCCCGGGCACAATCGATCGTATATGAGATTACTCGATCAGCTTCAATTGATATCATTTTTCTCAGGTTTTTATTTTGTTTAATTTACTTTTCTAGTGCATTTCCTTTTTACTTTTATTTAAATTGCCGTTTGCTGTAATGACTTAAAAAAAAATTGGGGAAATTTGATGAAACAGTGGTAGCTGGTTTAAATTTGGGTACTAATTTTGCTGCAAATGGAGAACGGCGGCAACAACAACGACCCTTGTGTATTTCCATTAACAGGCTTACAAATTGGGTAATTAATTTGTGTGCTTATGAGTTTATTTTTTGTTTTGAAGGCTTTTTGTTTGAATTCTGCATGTATGTTAATGGAGCTTTGGTTCTCTGAAATAGGAATGTACATAAATGATACATGTTATTTAAGGCAACTGAGTTGGGAAAGATGATACTGTGTTGTTCATTTTTGTTATCTTGCCTGTGTTGAATGGTTTTTATAGTTTTTGAAAACTTAACCTACTTTATATCTGTTAACACATCATGTGGTTTGCTGTATAATTAACTAATTATGATTAAAACAAACCCTTCAACTTTGGATAGTTCATTCATGTATATTGTGTTTGTTGGTGAAATTAATATACACTAAGCAGCTTTTCCAAAATTTGGTGTCGA
>BMAC01000840.1:167876-202467 GCA_014905375.1 Phtheirospermum japonicum
TTGAAAAAGTGGCTGAAAGGGTACATTTGTAATTGGTCATATAACCCCTTTTAGTCAAACCAAAGTGTTCCTTTGAATTTCGAAGATCTCTTTCTTTAAAGCGATAATGATATTTCTTTTGTGGTGGTTATTTATTTTTGGTATCTTTAATAATTCTAATTGCTACACGATTGAAAAAGTGGCTGAAAGGGTACATTTGTAATTGGTCATATAACCCCTTTTAGTCAGATTAAAAAATATTGGATTTGAAAGCCTATCTCAACCTCACCGCAAATGCGATCAAAGGAAACAAATAACAAATTATTTTATATATACAGTACTATCCTTCGGGATAGAATAAATCTGTAATTTTCCATCCGATTTTGCAAACACAGCCTTATTATATTATTATTATTAGGGATAATTTTGTAATTGTATATTTATGAGTGGATTGTTTAATATTTTGTATAATTAGTCATTGTATTTGATAAAAATATTTTTTCTTATTAGTATTTGGCAATTGACTGAAATAATAATAAAACTCGACAATCACATGAGATTATCATTATTATAAGCATGTAAAATATTGCATTGTTCTGACCTCACCCCCCAAAGGCTTAGAAATTAAAGCGACCAAGTAAATGAAAAGAATGGATTTGTATATAACTGAATCATGAGTAGTTGATCATCTAACACGCTACAAACTCTAATTTTTGCGGGATTTGTTCAGACCAAAATTCTCGGGCACTTGTCCACAAGTTAAAATGCACTGACTTATTTGCTTTTGAAGTCTCTGAGTGTTAATTAATTGAAATACAAATAATGTAAAGACTAAAGATTTGAGCGGCCGTGTTTTGAATTTAAACTCGGGTTGAAGTGTGCTTTTATGTAACTCCTGGTCTTTATTTAATAGTATGCATATTCTGCTACGCATGCATAAGTCACTAATTACATTTTTTTTTTCTTGTTTTTGTTTACCAAGTCGATTATGCTAAAGCTCTAAAAAACAGTATGTTATGTTAATTTGGTAACTTAATGAAGTAAGAATCTGCTTAAAATATTTGTTATAATGTGAGATTTAGTAAATTTCTTTTGAATCGTACATAATTAAACAAATTTGGAAATGATGGTCATACATTCAATAGTAATGTTTTATTGAATAAATTATATAAGCGCACAAATATCTGGATTATAATTCAAATGATCAATATTATTTATATTCTCTACTCTATTATTGTTTTCTTTTTCAATTTGATACCTTCATAATTATTTATTTTATACAGTATATATATATACACATATCCATGAAAACAAATTTGTTTGGAATCTGAAAAGTAACGAACGTTAAATTTCCTTTTTTGTTTTGAACAAATTCAAGCGTGGGGTAAATGTGCACTTTTTTTTTTTGTTTTGAATCAAAATTAATATAAGTTTAAAATCATATATTTGCAAAAGTAATGAATAAATATGTTGAACAAGTGGGTTAGGAGGCTGGTCCTAAATAACATTGCATAAAATACAAAAAAAATAAATGAGTTGAAATTTTTATTTTTATTTTAATATGAACATTAATTTTTCCGGGGCTCCCAATTATGGGAGGCCATAGGATTGGCATTGGGCAATTTGCTCAAGAGTCGAGCCTGTTTATCTCAAACGTCATTCGATTACAAGAATAATTGTTGTTAATGGCAAAACATGTCACAGAAAAGAGTAGGTCTTGGGTGAGACCGGTCTCATACTATGAGATCACTTTTAACCCAATAAATTTATCTGACCCGGAATCTCAACCCGCACATACCAACCCGTCCACCGCCCGCCCACCCACTTATCCCATCTTGTTATTAATCGTGCAAAAAAAGAAAATAATAACATTGGCTCCGACGGAGGAATGATTCAGCTGCGGCGAACATTGGAAATTCATACTTTCCGGCGTATATTTCGGCCCAACCATTCATTCGCTGATCAGGTAGATTTTTTTTGCTCTTTGTTCGTTCTTCGGTACAAGATCTGATTTTTCTTTCGCCTCCGTTCATACCATTCATGTGGCGCAGCAACACGCTATTGATCCATCAAGATTATTGGCTTTTGCATTTCTATCCACTGTAAGTAATTTTTTAATTATGAATTGTGAATATTTAATTTTCTAATCATTGATTTGTGAATGTTTGATTCAAACCCTAGTTTCTATTGATTATGTTTTGTTTCAATTCTGAGTATTTCTTCACAAGTTTTTTGTTTCAGGGTTTTCTTAATTGCCGGATATATATTTTTTTCTTGTTACTTACAGCTACAGCGAGGCTTTTGAAGGAGTTGTATTAGCATACGATCCGGTTATTTCCAATGAGTCGGCAAAGATTATACCTGGAATTCTTCCCTACGTTGGAGTTAAACTGAAAGCTCAATTGTTGTTCTTCGGTCCGAAGCCTGACATGCTTTTAGGTAATTTTGATCAATTTTACTAAATAATCATATATGTGATCCACAGAGTTGTCTATTTTAGTTTTATTTTAATTTTTATGAGTTTTGTAAATTTCTTTTAGCTGCCAATGCAAAATACTTGCCTACTAATATTTGTCTCGACTTTATTGTATGACTGTTTTTTCCTTTTCTTCTTTTTTTTCCCCCTTTTTTTTTTTACTAGGAGCAGTAGCAGTGGAGTTTATGTGAAGCAACTAATATGCAAGACATGGATGATAGTGCTGATGAAGTAACAATAGTTTTTCTGGATGTGAAATGGTTTATTTTCCTTGATGGTAGTCTGAATATATCAGCTATAACTTGCGATTTCTTTTATTTTCTTTGATAGATGTGTGTGAATGTTATAAGTTGTTGTTTACAGAATCATGCAGATAAGTCTTGAGCTCCTTTACTGATTTTGAACTATGATGTGCTTATTAACTATTGTATATATTGCGGAACATTATTGATCTATCTGCATTGCTCTGTTCTGGTTCAGAATATGAGATCCCTTTATTTATTATTTTGCTGTTAAAATCTTAATAATAGTTTAGAATAAAGGTTGGTTGAGCTCATTAGAACCAAAGGGCTGAGAAAGAATACTGCTTTTGTTACTTTTTTTTATAATATAATTACACCATCATCCAAAGTTTGACATATCTTTGTCGGGGCATAACTTTGGCACAAAACTCACCAACTTGCTTCCATTAAAGCTAAAAAGTTTTTTCTTCATGACTAATAAGTGATCATGCTTATATTGTTAAATATTTATTAGGATTCCTCTTCCCCTTCTTTTTATGCATATGCTCCAGGTTTACGCTTACTATTTCTATGAATATACTATTTTTACAGGGGCATAACTAAAGGAGGGGCTCCCTCCAGGCCTCGATTTYCCCAATTTTGATARTAAATGTATTTTTGGCTTTGAAGAACTAACAAAGAAAAAAAATATTTCTACCAGATATTGTTAAACTTCTACTTTGTAATCCAAAATGGTGATACTCTTGCAAATTTTTTGGTTACTTTAATTACATATAGTAAAAGAGATTGTAAAAATAATCGAATATTTTGTGATACTTTAACAATATTTTGTAATACTTTAATAATATTTTGTGATACTTAAACATATTGAGTACAAAATGTTATTTAACTATGCTTTAATTTAAAGAAAAAACTTGTGATACTTTAACGATCTTTTGTGATACTTAAGCATATTGAGTTAAGAATATTGCTTAGCTTTAAGTTGAAAGCAGGTCTAAAAAATTTGTGATACTTTAACAATGTTTTGTGATACTCTAGTAATCTTTTGTGATACTTTAACAATGTTTTGTGATACTCAAATAACTTGAGTTAAAAACGTTAATTAATTATGCTTTATTGTAAAAATATGTATAAAAAACTTGTGATACTTTAACAATCTTTTGTAATACTTTGACAATGTTTTGTGATACTTGAACAACTTAAGCTAAAAATATTACTTAACTATACTTTAATTAAAAATAAGTATAAAAAACTTGTGATATTTTAACAATATTTTGTGATACTTTAGCAATCTTTTGTGATACTCAAATAACTTGAGTTAAAAATATTAATTAACTATACTTTATTGTAAAAATATGTTTAAAAAACTTGTGATACTTTAACAATATTTTGTGATACTTGAACAACTTGAGCTAAAAATATTACTTAGCTATACTTTAATTAAAAATAGGTATAAAAAGCTTGTGATATTTTAACAATATTTTGTGATACTTTAGCAATCTTTTGTGATACTTTAACAATGTTTTGTGATACTCAAATAACTTGAGTTAAAAACATTAATTAATTATGCTTTATTGTAAAAATATGTATAAAAAATTTGTGATACTTTAACAATCTTTTGTAATACTTTAACAATGTTTTGTGATATTTGAACAACTTGAGTTAAAAATATTACTTAACTATACTTTAATTAAAAATAGGTATAAAAAACTTGTGATATTTTAGTAATATTTTGTGATACTTTAGCAATATTTTGTGATACTTTAACAATGTTTTGTGATACTCAAATAAATTGAGTTAAAAACGTTAATTAACTATACTTTATTGTAAAAATATGTATAAAAAACTTGTGATATTTTAACAATCTTTTGTAATACTTTAACAATATTTTGTGATAGTTAAATTAAAAATATTACTTAACTATACTTTAATTAAAAATATGTATAAAAAACTTGTGATATTTTAACAATCTTTTGTAATACTTTAACAATATTTTGTGATACTTAAACAACTTGAGTTAAAAATAGTACTTAACTATTCTTTAATTAAAAATTGGTATAAAAAACTTGTGGTATTTTAATAATCTTTTGTGATACTTTAACAATGTTTTGTGATACTTTAACAATGTTTTGTGATACTCAAATAACTTGAATTAAAAATATTACTTAACTATATTTTATTGTAAAAATATGTAAAAAAACGAAAATCAACAAATATAAGAATCCAAATGCTACAAGACATTCATCTTCCAAAATATCAAAACGTTACAAAATAGACTTTGCATTCATTTATATATTATGTTTTCATCAAACATTACAATATAATTTAGGAGTGTTACACACCTTGGAATAAAAAAGAAATTAAGTTTACTCATTCCAAGCTCCTATCTAACTTTCTTCCCAACTTTCATCTCCCTTCCTCTAAACAACTCAACCCAAAGATTCGAAATCCACAATATACTAACCGAAATCGACATCACAACCACGAAAACCAACGAAACCCAACCCAAACCCATCTCGGTATCACAGTATCATCAGCCCACTCAAGTAAAACGCAAACATCCGGTAAACGAAATAAGGTCCTAAAAACCCCCCGACGACAAAGTACAAAGCATAAAACGGAGGAGACAAAACATCAAACACCTTGGCTGCAAGTTTCAAATCCGATCTCCGCGCATCAGAACCAAACAACAACCAAACACTCCAACAAGAACACCAGCACCACTATCCCAATCCAACAAGCCCACGTCCTGCGTTTCTTCAACCGGCTCGCCTGATCCAGCTCTTTAGTCGCCCCGCTCACATAAACCCCAACACCCACCACATTCTCCTCAATATTATTCATTTTCTCCCCTTGAACCTCGACCATCACACCATATCAAGAAACATTTTATGCAACGCAACCAAACTCCTCTGCACTTCCTTCACCGCCTCGCCCCTCACCCGGTTCTCCTCCACAATCTCGCCCTTCTCCTTAAAAACCCAACGAGCCTGTTCTTCGAAACCATCTTTTTGATTGCATTCTATTTCAATGTTTTGCTTCTTATCTCAATTCTTGGAGAAGCTAATATTAATGCAGCAAAATCAGAAAGTGATGGGGTTTATATTGTGTATATGGGAGCTCCAAGAAAGGGTCATACTCAGCTCATGAGCCTGCTAATGAAAAGGTTAAATTAATTATAGACAGTTTACTAAATTATTTTTCCAAACAAACAAATAAATAATAATAATCGATGTAAACCAGAAATGTATTGTCTGATTCTGGAAATTTTGCTCCTAAAAGATGATATTATTTAAGTTTAACGTTTTTGTAATTAATTCTAGTTTGAAACAGCTTCAAGCAAATAAGAACGATTTCCTTTTTTTTTTATTCATTAAGACGGGCACATGAGGCTATAGTATCATTTAGTCATTTACTTATAATGTCAAAAATATGACCAAATCGAGCTAATATAGTGTACTTGTTCATCTTTCAGCAAATCCATCATCACAAATATACAAATTTCAAATAAAATCCTTAAGTTCTACAATTTATATATTTTTGGGCTTTTGTGTTTCACATAAAATACTTACTGTCGGGAAGAAAGATTCTGTAGTAATAGAAGAAGAAAAAATAATAAAAATTCTAATGACCGCTGTTTGAAATTGAAATGCCATATACCATAATCAGAACCAAGTAGACGCCAAATTCTACAGTCAGGCGAATGAAATCATATCAGTTAAATTGAATTCTTAAATGCATCACAAGACAAGAGTGATAGATAAAAATAAAAATAAAATAAATCAAAGAAAAAGAACCCTAATCTCCATTTCCCCCAAAATAAGATTCACACCTTCACCAAAATAAAAATCAAACTTTCAAATTCTCTCATATTATATATCTGCCATGGGTCATGGATCTGAAATTCACCTGGAGGCTCACCGCCAGGCCCGAAAGTGCGAGAAGGAGGAGAAATCGGAGAAATTGAAGGTCAAAAAGGCGATTGAGAAAGGCAACATGAACGGCGCCCAGATCTACGCCGAGAACTCGATCCGCAAGCGCAACGAGTAGATGAACTAAATTGGCGACCGATAATGGCGGTGGGAGGAACAACGACCAGCGAGGGGCGGTTTGTTGTATCTGAGAGAGAGAGAGAGAGAGGTTGGGGGAGGAAGACAAACACGTATGTTGGTTTTTTTTATTTTTTTATTATTAATATTGTGGAGCGGGTTGGATTAGTGGGCGGGTCAAATTGATAGATAGGTTAAAAGTGGTCTCATAGTATGAGACCGGTCTCACCCAAGTATTTGCCCACAAAAAAAGAACCTAGAAGCACTGTATTAATTAAAGAAAACTAAAAAGAGAACCCTAAACATAAAATAAACTAAAAACTTAAAAATCCATAAAACTCTAAATGATAAAAATAAAACCCTAAAACCCTGTTAAATCCTGGAAAAAAAATAAAATAAGGTCCTGTTTGGTTGAGCTTATTGAAAGTACTTATAACTTGTTCTATCACAATAAGCTTTTTTAGGTTGCTTGGTAAGAACAAAAAATAAGCTCCTGATAGCTTATTCTGCCAAATAAACTCCTGTTCAGAAAAAGTTACAAATCGTAACTTTTTCTAACGAGCTCCTACATTATTTGGTAAAATCATTTTTTATCCTTTTATATTGTAAAAAATATATTTTTTATAAACTAATATATTACTATATATTTTACGAAAATATTTTTATTAGTCATAATTAAAGTTTTATTTATTATTATAATTATTTTTTTAATTATTTTTCAAGTATTTTTCTTTTTTTTTAAATAATCTTCTGGGAAGTCTTCATTAATTATTATAATTTAATTTTTTTATTCTTTATATTTTTCTTTTTTTTATGTATAATATTTTAAATTTTTTAATCATGTCTATATTGGTAAATTAACCTTCAATCAGTTACTTTAATCAACTAATTTACCAAGCACTAATTGAAAATCAGCTACCATCTATCAGCTATCAGTTATCAGCTATCAACTGGAAGCATTAATTGAAAATCAGCTACCATCTATCAGCTATCAGTTATCATTTTCATCTTAGTTTTTCAATTTTCAACTACTCTGTGAAATAAAATTATGTTTGTTTAAAATGATTTCTTATTGAAAATTGAATAATTTTCAATAGTAAATGAAAATTAAGAATGTAGACAATTTATCAAATATTTCTCATCAATTTATGTTAAAGTGAAAATTAGACAACTTTCTCCAATTTCCAATCATGAAAAATTGAGTTAACTTATCTTTTTTCTTTTTCCTTTTCACGCTTAAATCGTTGGTGGCCCATGTATATGTTTCATTCAGTTTTCACTTTCTAATTAAAAAAAATGATAACTGAATTTTTTTTTTTGATTTTTATATGAAAATTGAAATTACGTTTGAATGAATAATTTTAAAATATATTATTAAATATATAATAATTTGAAGTTGGTAGTGGTATAGTACATTTTTAATATTTAATTAGAATATAATATAATATAATATATTATAAATAAAATTATCGATGTTGAAACCCGGTAGAATTAAATAAATAATATATATTTAAATATAAATTAAAAAAATATGTTAGGTTCAAAAAATATTAAAAAAATGTGTCGAGACGCTGGTGGGAAAAGCGTCCCGCTCACATTCTAGAAGGTACAAATAGTAACCTTTCTAGAATGTGAGCGGGACGCTACGCTTCTGGGAGAAGCGGCCCGAACTTCAGTCGACATTTTAGAGGGTACATGTAAATAACCGTTCTAGAATGTGAGTCCCGGACCTAAAAAGACTTTCTACTCTTTTTTGGGGCTGAAATGAATAAAAACAATTAATATTTTCACAAAATTAATAATTTTTTCATTTACAAACAAAATCAATTTTATTAAATAATTAAAAACTAAACAAGAAACAAATAAATTCAAATTTTCACATAATTAATGATTTCTCACAAAATAAATAAATTAAGGTTTTTTTCACATAATTAATAATTTATATATTTTTAAAATTTAAATTTATTGATTTGTGATGAAATTATTAATTATGTGAATAATTAAATTTGTTAATATGTCAATTGATTTATTTTTTGTAAATTCTTAATTATGTGAAAAGTTAAATTATATGAAATTATTAATTATGTGAAAAAAATCTTAATTTATTTATCTTGTGAGAAATCATTAATTATGTGAAAATTCGAATTTATTCGTTTCTTGTTTAGTTGTTAATTATTCAATAAAATTGATTTTATTTGTAAATGAAAAAATTATTAATTTTGTGAAAATATTAATTATTTTTATTCATTTCAGCCCCAAAAAAGAGTAGAAAGTCTTTTTAGGTCCGGGACTCACATTCTAGAACGGTTATTTATATGTATCCTCTAGAATGTCGACTGAGGTTCGGGACGCTTCTTGGAACAGCGTCCCGCTCACATTCTAGAACGGTTACTATTTGTACCTTCTAGAAGCGTCCCGACACATTTTTTTAATGTTTTTTGAACCTAACACAATTTTTTAATTTATATTTAAATATATATTATTTATTTAATTCTACCTTGAAACCCATTAGATATATATAATTTAAAATTAATAATATTTTAATTAAATTTTGATGGTAATAGTAAATTTTATATCTTAAAAAATTAGATTTAATTAACAGAATTGAAATAAATTAAAATAATGATTTTTAATTAGATGTAATTAATAAAATTGAAATGAGTTGAAAAGATGATTTGCAAAAGAATTTGGATTTTTTAAACTTCCTTAAACCAAAGCTATTTTCAGCATTGGTCCAAATCTAGGCCGCCACAGTTACGTTGTTGGGGTGTGTAGCAACACGCTTTATTTTTTCTGGACCCACTATGTGTTTTATTAGTATTAATTTTCCATAAGAATGAAACAATTCTATAAATAGCAGGCACAATAATCCACTCAAAACACAAAAATCTAAACAATTATACTAGCCCACAAATCTTTCAAAGAATATTCTACCTAAGTTGGGTTTAAAAAATGCAGGTTAATCTGCAGATGCAGGGTGCCAATAATGGTGAATCAGAACAAGTCAGCAGTACTTCAGATGATGGACAATTTGTTGTAGCTTTAAGAAAGTAAGTCAATGTTTGATCACTTTTTTTTTCTCGTGTGTGTGTGTGTGTGTGTGTTTTGGAATAATTTGGTTGTCTCAAAATGGATTGTGAAGTTGATGCTGATTTGTTTACCTTAATTGTATCTGTGGGTGTTTCTATTTGTTGCTTCATTGATCTTGCTCTAATAGTAGTAACTTTTTTCTGTATGTTAATAAATTATCCGGGTTCTGTTAATATACTCTTAATTGTTGCTGGAATAACTTCAAATTTAATTTTATTCTTTGTTGTTTCCTGATCTTTATTTGTTTATTCTCTAAATTTCTTGATCATTTCCTTGGCTCAAATTGGGCTGTTTTCTGATTTGTTTATATTAATTGAAATTACCTTAATTGTGGGTGTTGTGTTTCCATTTGTTGCTTCTTTGTTCTTGCTCTATTAGTAGTAACCTTTTTTTTCTTTTTTTTTGTGACTGGGTTTTCTTTAGCTTAATTTAGTATGTTAAAATATAATTCGGGCCGGGTTCGGCTAATTTACTCTTAATTGTTGCTGAAATCACTTGAAAACATAATTTTTTTTTATTCTATTTTATTTCTTGTTATTGATATGATTTTAATTTTTCGAAGGATGATGGAAAGGGAAATGAAGGTTATGGTGATTCGTACTTTTGAGCAAGAAATCGGCCCGATTATGAAGGATTTGGTTCGTACAGTCGTGAGTGGCCAACGATCCATATTCTTTCCTTTAAACTCTCTCTGCACTCTGCAGTCTTGTTTTTCATTATAGCAAGTTTTAATTTCAGTTTGAAGATGGATTTGACGGTAGGTAAAATAAATGAAGATGTATGTTCGGTGAGTTAATGTTTTAATAAAATAGCGGCACTAAACGGTATGATTAATTTCTGAGTCTTGTAAATTACTGTTGTCTATGGGTTCATAAATCCTTGATCCATTTTTTTTAAAGGTTAAAGAAGAAATTCAATCAGCTCATGAGAAGTTTTTGACTTGTGCGATATGGTGAGAACTTATATTTTCGACTACTCATTTTCTTTTCTTTTCCTTTTATAGCATAGATATAACAAATACCCCTGATATTTAGCCTAAATACAGAAGAAAAATAAAAACCCTGTTATCATTCAAACTTAAAATATTCCCTTGACATTTGTTTCTCCTTTACAAATTGCATTTGTTAGTTAAATAGAAACCTAAAGAGGGTGTCTGTAACACTTAAGGGCGTATTTGTAATTTCAGAAGAAAACTGGAGTTTTTTTGCAGTTAGGAAAAACTTCTGGGGTAGCTTTTGTAATAATCCCTAGATATAAAGGCAGCAATGTTAACATGCTCAGTAGAGAATTCTTGTCTTTTTTGAAGGGTTAATTCCAATAACTATGCCTAAGGTTTGGATTATTTACAAAAAAAAAATAAAAATTTGTAAATTAATAAAACCACCCTTGAGGCTTGTTTCCATGTACATTTAGGTCTGATTTTTTTTTTTAATTTAATAATTTTGAAACTTCTGGGGTAGTTTTTGTAATAGTCCCTAGATATAAAGGCGGCAATGTTAACATGCTCAGTAGAGAATTCTTGTCTTTTTTGAAGGGTTAATTCCAATAACTATGCCTAAGGTTTGGATTATTTACAAAAAAAAAAACGAAAGACACCCCAAATTACCAAAAAAAAAAAGAGGTCTGATTTTTTTTAATTTAATAATTTTGAAACTTCTATGGGTCTTTTTGTAATTAACCCAAAACCTTAGGGATTATTTTGCAATTATCCCTAATTTTTTAATTACATAACTATGCCTGAGGTTTTGTAGCATTTACAAAAAACACACACTTAGATTTCCTTTTTTTTTATATATAATTGTGAAATTTATATGGGCCTTTTTGTAATTACCCAAAGCCTCAGGGATAGTTTTGCAATTATTCCTATTTTTTTTAATGCATTCTCGTATCTTATTTAGGAACCAAGCAAATGAGGCGACCAAGCCGAGGGAAAGAAGTTTAACACTCAAATTCTTAGATGAAATATCAGGTCCTGTCCTAACGGGGAAGGCGATTGAAGGCAAAGGCGGTACTCATGTCCGGGTGGCTCTTGTCGACAAGAAAACCGGGCAGGTCGTAAACTGTGGGCCCGAGTCTTCTGCGAAAGTCGAGATATTAGTTCTCGACGCGAGCGGTGATGATAACGGACAACATAGCTTGAGCGTCGAAGACTTTAACAGAAGGATCATTAGAGAAAGTGATAAGAAGAAGCCTCACTTTCCGAAAAGTAACTATATTTATCTCGATAAAGGTGTTGCCGTTTTACACAATGCCAAGTTGGGACATGATTCGAACTGGATGAAAAGCTGCAGGTGCAGGCTAGGAGCGATAATTGTGGGGAATTTCGGAGGTATAAATGTCGAAGAAGCATCAACAGAGTCATTCATGGTCCTAGATAGCCGCAGCAATTGTAAGTAGGTTTTACTTAATTTGTGTTTTTCTCTTTTTCTGCTCTTACAAATAATTTACGGGACACTATTTCATGGCACAAGTTAAATGCAATTGAAAATTACAAAAACATTCTTGAGGTTTGATTCCGCTTACATTTTACCCCAATCGTCAGTTGATGTGACGGGATTTGTTGACTTCATCAATTATATTACAATTACCCCCCTCAACTTTTCAAAAATATTACAAATTGCCCTAACTGTTCGTCTGGCTATTTGTAATACTACAAGAAATATAGGGATCTAACTATAATATAGAAGACGGAAATTTTTTGGGTTTATTTGTAATAATTAGAAGATTTTAGGAATATAATTGTAAAAATATTTGATGAAATCAACAATTGAAGATTATACGTAAGTGCCGGTTTCTTATTTTGCAGTGTATAAGAAGCATCACCCTCCATCGCTTTCCGATCTTGTTTGGAGATTGGAAAACATTGGCAAAGACGGTCCTCGATGTGAGCGTTTGAACAATAAAAATGTATTCACTGTGCGGGATTTTCTGTTTTTGCTCTCGATCGATCCTAAGAGGCTCCAAGAGGTAATAATCTTCTCATGACCCACTTTAACTTTCATTTATTGTACTTGCCAACCAGCACTAGCTTCTTTCAATTTGCATGCAACAACTAAGTTTTTTGTTGCTTTGTTGTTTGTTTTTTCGTTTGAACATTGAAAAATATGCAAAATGAATTTTGTCTCATTTAATAAGTCAAATCCTTGATCTTTTTGTTTATTTATTTATTTTATATTTTCGGTTCATATTGGGAACATTGCATGTAACTTTGCAAGTGGTCTACAGATAGTATCCGCTGGTGCTAAGTGGAAGGCCACAGTGGATCATGCTCGGACCTGCGTCATTGATGATAAAAGGATTTACCTATTCTACCCTTCCCCTGACATCAAAACGAGTGTGGCCTTTGATGTTGTGGGAGGACTTAAAGGGTTAATCCATGAGTCACTCTATGTTCCGGTTAATAATCTATCTGCACATGAAAAGGTTTGCTTTTCAAGGATTAGTTGTACTCCTATTCATTAATAGGCTCACCATGTTGGGAGTGTTTGCAAAAACTAAAACACACACACACACAAAAAAAAAAAAAAAGAAAGAAAGAAATGATTGTGAGCTTTTGGCTGAAAAAAATATTTACTTCCTCCGTTTCTAAATGATTTGTCTTTTTAGGGGTTTGCTTTTGTTACAAAATAGTTGTCTTTTTATAATACATTGCACATTTGTTCCTATTTTACCCCTACCTTTATCGCAAAATACGTTTCTTCTTTCTAAGTTATAATCTCTTTGATCTGGCTAATTGATTGAAGAATCTTCTTGTTTCGGAATTAATACATGTGTGGGAGATAATATGGTTTTTAATTGAAGGGTAAATTAGTTCCTTTTTTATGTTCCTTTTTTTTTCTTGACAAAAACTCAAAAAACACTATCATTTAGAAGCACATTTTTATAATAACTGATGAATAATTAATTGTCTTATAATAGGATCATGCCGACAAGCTACTACTCTCTGCATTTGAAAACCCGAACGATATAACCTCCTTCGATGACGAAAATTCTCTTCTGCGTCAATTTCCATTAAGACCAAGCCACATTGACGTCGCCACAAACTCGGGATCCGATGGCTCCGATCTCATCATCCCTGAAAATATCAACGGGCACGATTCAACGGAGCCAGGCCCCTCGTCCCAGAGCATCAATCCGTATCATGATGGGCCCACATCCCCTGGACAGCTATATGATGATGTCGACCCTTATATGGTTGTTCCTCCCGATCCGACGCTTAGTCCCCAGTTTTTCGATCTTGATCATCTTTTATTAGAATACGGGTTCGGCGATGAGACTCTGAGGTCTCTATTTTTACCTGAGACCAATAATCACCTTTCCGAGAATTTATTAAATTCTCGTGAACATTTAGGTAATGCTGGCAGAACCAACTTAATCGGGGTTGCGGCTGTTATGCTTCGCGTGGTTCAAGCGAGTAAGAGATTTTTGGCTTTGGGAGGTGTTCATGTTCGGAAAAGGCAGAGGATTTTACCGGTTACATAATGTTCGCTTTCTCATGAGACTGCTTAGGCTACGTCGAGTAGATGAATGCAACCCGAGAGCAACGAAGAATATTGTATGGTGACTACATTACAAGGGTAAATTGCATAAACTACCCTCTAGGTTTGTATTTTGTTAACAAATACCTTTTTTAGGGTGTAATTTGTAAATTAGAAATAAATATCCAGGGTATTTGTAATTTTGAATAATAGACTTTTTTTTTTTCTCTAGTTAGACTGAACCTCAAGGTTAACAAATACCTTTTTGTAGGGTGTAATTGTAAAATAGAAATAAATATTTAGGGTATTTGTAATTTTGAAAAATAGACAGTTATTTTTTTTCTTTCTCTAATTAGACTGAACCTCAAGGTTTCTTGTTGTAATTAATAATAATCACAATTCATTTCTAAAAAGAGTATTAAATATTAAATTTTATTATTATTATTTTTATTTATAAAATATTTTTTTTACATACTAACATATTATTTTTTAATTTTACATAAATATTATTTTTAGACATATTGAAATATTTATTTATGAAAGTAATTGTTTTGATATCATTGTTTATATATTTTTAGGAAGTCTTTATTTATTATTCTAAATTTATAAAATATTATTTTTACACATTCAATTTTTTTTATATATGTATAAATTATTTTAGTATTATTATTTATATGTTTCTCTTAATTGTTTAAATAGTATTTACCAAAGTCCTGTGACATTTTTGTGAATTTTGTCTTGTATATAAATATATTAATAATCAGTTGTTTTAAAGCAATTTTGTGTATCCGAACTGAATATGATAATATAAAATCTTAATGGGTTAAAAATGTAAATACAGTAAAATAAATGCCTATCCTGCAAATAAAAGTCCCTCACGGTCACGCTGCAATCATTTACTCTTGAAACCAAATTTTCTACATTTTTGTGACAATTTGCGAAAAAATTATGGCCTTTTTACTTAACAAAACTGTTATTTCCGCTCTCAGACTCCATTCTCAGGTATGTATTCATTCTATTATTTTCTATTTTAGCTCTGTGTGGTAAAACGTGGACTGGGGCCTTTATAAATTGATGGAAACGAAATTATCTGTAGAAGGCTGACGATTCTATAATTCTATCAAGGCGTGGATTTCATGTTGACCTTGGCGCTCGCGAGAAGGCGGTGAGTTTTTTACGATTTTTTTTTTGGTAATTAATTAATTTCAATATCCTTTTGAATTATTTTGTTGTTTCTCCTTCTCAATTGTGTTCCGAAAAATAATATTCATTCAGATCTGAATCTGGGTTCATATCAGAAGAGAAAGCTTAAAAATTGGGTTAAGATGGGATGAGCCAATCGAATTTTGTATTTTTCTGAAATCAAATAGGGCATAATTTAGTTAATCTACTTTGAAGTAATGGAGCAAAATTAAAGTAAATCTTAGGCTAATGGAATGGTTGCTAGTGAATGGCATGCTTAAAAATTGATGTGAATTTGGGGATATTTTGTCAATTTTCACTATTCTTATTATAACTCCATTATGTGCATGCTTGCACCATAAGTCCATCTCCAACCAAATTGAACCCTAACTTTTTTATATCACGAAGAGTCTAGTAATAGTATTTATCAACCGACATTCAAAATAAATGTAATTTTAATTTATTTTTTAAATTCCGTTGTATGATATGTATTTTTTTAATTATTCGAAATGTTTTCTTTATTTTAATATTTTTGTTATGGCTTCTAATTTATATATTAATGTTAGAAATTTAACTTTATATGTCAATTTTCTTCAATCCGTAAATATTAATTAACTTACACTCCTAATAAACATATTATAAAAAAAAAAAAAACAACGAAAAGGCAATAATATAATTGTAAGAAAATTAAATACTTATCAAGTAAGAAAAAAACTAAATTATAAAATTATTATAATATATTAGGGTTACTATGTAATTATATTATACATAAAAGGCTAATTTGCAAAAACTAAAAAGATAAAATCAGAATTGAGTTTGTGTTTGTAGTTCCGTTGGAGGAATCATGTACCCCAAAATTGGGTTTTGCAGTACCGTTGGAGATGGCCTAAACCATCATTACATTTTAATTTTGCTGGATATATGTGTATTGATACATTTTAATTTTGTGCACGTTTGAAGAAATCTTAATTGTTTTTTCAGCTCCTGGCGGAGGACCCGTCTCTAAAACGCTTCAAATCGCATAAGAAAAGCGTGAGGCGTCTCAAAACAGTGGGCGATGTTCTTACCGTGGTGGTTGTGGCTGGTAAAATATTTGAGTTATTATCGTGACTTGAACTGTAGAATTTATATTTATCAAGAAAGCTCAAAATATTACATGAACTGATATTCAAATCATTAAAAGTTCCACGTATATTATTTACACAGGCCCCTTTTGGATTGGATGAGAGTTTGTTTTTTTTTTCTTTTCAGGATGCTGTTATGAGATCTATGTTAGAGCAGCCATGCGAGAAGAAGGCTGTAGAGAGAAAAGCATTTGATATTTTGGTGCCAAAAATGTTATGTTTCAAACCAGCTCGGTCGTAATGAAATA
Organism: Phtheirospermum japonicum; assembly: GCA_014905375.1. Taxonomy (NCBI): domain Eukaryota; kingdom Viridiplantae; phylum Streptophyta; class Magnoliopsida; order Lamiales; family Orobanchaceae; genus Phtheirospermum; species Phtheirospermum japonicum. The sequence goes on from BMAC01000840.1 coordinate 184,745, forward strand.
AGGTGGTTCGATTTACTTCACATATGTCGATTGTCATCAAATGGCCGTGAAATGCGTATGAACTTTCCTCCCAAATTTACTCAATTGCTGAAAATTTGAAGTGACGATTTTTTTGATGTTATTTGTTGTTAATTTCTAATCGGATTATCATATGTGGTCTTGTGTAAAGACTGTTTTGCAGTGAGATAGATGTGAGGAAAAGAAAAGAAATCCAAAATATAATACTTCAAGTAAGATTTGCTGATTTTTTAACAAAATAAAAAACAAACTTTTATTTATGTTTAAAAATATTTCTTAAAAAAAAAAAATCTAAAATATCTTTGTCTTACCGTGAGAAGGTCTCACCCTAGTTTTTTTGTTGGATTAATTTATTTTATGTTTGTCTTGTACTTTAATTTTTGTTCTATTTGTTGGGATGATGGGCGGAATGTACGTTTAATGAATATATGAAATCACATTCACCACCCTTCCACATCGTAAGATGATGGAATGTACAAGAGACGCTTGATGAATATAAAATCACATTCATCGTCCATTTCTTGTATATTCATCACTTGTATAATATTGGACTAGCATTCATTGGAATTATGAATTCTAATATTCAGAATCCGGAGGTATTCAGAATTCTGCACAGTAAGAATTCTTATTTGTTATTAAATTCAAAATTCTTTACTTTGTACTGTACATATCAAATCATGTATGAAAAGTGGATGATAATGTATTAATGTATTGTATTTGATGTCAAATTAAGTCTGAAAAAGTAAATAATAGTGTATTATTATATTTTATTTAGTAATATTTAAGTATTTAATTGTAAAATATTTTTATTTGAGTATTTGATTTTTAAGTTTTTAGAATAGACCGAGTATTTCTAAATCTCGAATCTGGTTTCAAGAATTCTATCCAAATAGGCTGTAAGAGACAAGTAATGATCGGTAAATAAAAAATTATAATCCTTAAAAGTATCATGAATACTGGTCCATATGGCCGGCGGAAGGAGTTGGATTTTCTATTGCATTGTGTTATATTTTTTTATATTTTATACATACAATCTGAGGACTCGGTTGATGTTGGAGTAAATAAATTAACAAAATAATATAAAAAAATCGCAGAGCATATGCTAGTTTTATTTAAAATTATTATTTCTAAAACATTTTTCAATAGATAATATGCGTAGTTCATTCCTGTAAACATCCTAGGAGGGCACATGAGTAGTTGAATTAATATGAGTTGTACAATGACAAAAAAATTCAAATAAAAGCAAAACTAATCATCAATCACCTTGACCCACATGCCGCGCTTGGAATTAAAAAAAAAAAACTCAATCATTGTAGGACGATTATACAATCCCAACTAATAGTTACCAAAAAGAAAAAAAAAATATTGAAAAAGTTATATGATCACTTGATCTAAACGATCAGAATATCTGAAATAATATCTTTAATGAGTTCAATGAAAAGCTAAACTTTGGTAAGACTAATTTAAAAAAAAAAAGACGTATTTCTTTGCTCTTGCATTTAAAGTAATAGTTGCTTCGTTGGTAGTCATTAATCTCATGCTTACTATATTAAGTGCGCAAGGGAAGAAAAATAGTAAGGAAAGAACTGTGTACTTGAAAAAGTTATTGTAAAACAGTAAAATGAGGCATGCCAAAAAAGTAGAACTAATAGTATGACAAGAAGAAATATATAAAAACTCGAAAGTAACTAAAATGAATTAGGTAAACACGCACATTTCGTAATGCCTAACGGGCATAATTTTAAAGCCTGTAATATTCATCATATATAATTTTGTTGGAATTGAATTCATGGAAAAAACTTTCTTAGGCTATTTTTACATTTTACTATAAAAGATTTTTTGAAACAAATTATAATACGAACTATACGCGATTTGTAATTTACCTTCTAAATTATAAATTTTATGGTATTGGATACAAAATCATAACAATTCTGATAAACTGTAAATCGCGAATAGTTCGTATGACTGTTTGTTACAAATAGTAATTCATATGGTAAATTTAAAAAAAAAAAAGCAATAATTTGGAGGATAAAACCAATTAATTAGTGATTACCAAGAACCTTCTTGTTTAATTTGATATTCTCACCTTTATAAGGATATTGATTGAAATGATCATAATCTTGAACCTCTCAAATTTTCTCGTGTTTATTTACTCCCATGCTCTCATTCGTCTCCTAAATCATCGGATACTTAAATGATAACAACAACAATAATAATAAATTGAATATTTATTAGTAAAAAAAAAATTGATTATCCCCTATCCTTTTTCTTAAATTCAAAATCACCAATCAATGTGCAATTAAGATAAACACCTCCTTAAGTTTTAATTGGTAAAGTGAATATGAACATCAATGAATAGGGGACTAGAGCATCTATATCAATAATTCAAATTAAAGCTCAAAATTCAAATTGAATTCAAGCACTAATTATCTTCCACAAATGCCCCTCGTATGAACAGCTGTGTGTTAAATATTCAAATTCCACCACTGCTGGTTGCTCAATACATGGTAACGCCTACACTGCTTTTCTGACTATCTGACCTGTCAAAATATATATTATATATATAATTAACTCAAAAAAACAAAGACCCTCTCAAAGGAAAGGAAAATTATAGAGAAAGGGAGCCCAATAAGTCTTTTTTCTTGAATTTTTCTGGGGTGATTCAGAAATCAAGATCTGAATATTAAGAAAATGACAACATTTGGAGGGACAACACAGAAATGTAAGGCCTGTGAAAAGACTGTGTATTTAGTGGATCAACTCACTGCTGACAGTAAAGTCTATCACAAGTCCTGTTTTAGATGCCACCATTGCAAAGGAACCCTCAAGGTTTTTTGTTTTGTTTTGTTTTTTGTTTTTTTTTTAATTTTTTTTTAATTTTTATTAATTATTTATATTTTTAGCCCTTTTTTGCAATTTATTTGTTCTTGTATCGGTTCATATGTGCAAGAAAAAAAATGTTTACTTTGTGAATTAGTTTTATTTTACCGAATCTCATATCGCGATTTCATTGTTTTGCTCACATATTGATCCTTTATGTAAATAATTTTTACTGCAGCTGAGTAATTACTGTTCCTATGAAGGGGTTTTATACTGTAAACCTCACTTTAATCAACTTTTCAAGATGACTGGCAGCTTGGATAAGAGCTTTGAAGGTTGTAGCATATAATTTGAGTCCAGCCTAACTTTATGATAACAATTTTCATCTTTTCTGATTATATGTATATCTTTCTCGGTTCGCAGGGGCTCCAAAAACTGCTAGAGTCGAACGGTCTTCCGATCAGACCGCTATAAATAGCAAGTTCTCGAGTTTGTTTGCAGGGACTCAGGATAAATGCATTTCTTGCAACAAGAAAGTTTATCCTATTGAAAAGGTGCTTGAGATTTAAAAAGAATTGGAATAATTACAAAAATACCCCTGCATTTTAGTCTAATTACAAAAAATCCCATTTATCTGCACTTACCCTGAGAATCAAATGTCAAGAAATTATTTGTAATTTTTAAAAAATAAATGTTTTTTTTTGTAATTAGACGAAATCTCTGGGGTAGTTTTGTAATTAACCAATGAAGAAACTATTGTCTTGTGTGGACTCAAACTCAAAACTTTATCCCTGCATTTTAGCATAATTACAAAAAGTTCCATTTCTCTGCACTTACCGTGAGAAACAAATGTCAAAAAATTACTTGTAACTTCGAAAAAATAAATGGTTTTTTTTTGTAATTAGACAAAACCTCAGGGGTAGTTTTGCAATTAACCAATAAAGAAATTGTGTCCCATATGGACTCAAACTTTTGCAAATTTCACAGGTAACAGTTGATGGATCTTCATATCATAGGACTTGTTTCAAGTGTAGTCATGGCGGTTGTGTAATAAGTCCGTCAAATTATGTCGCCCACGAGTATCAGCTCTACTGTAGGCATCACCATACACAGCTCTTCAAGCGAAAAGGCAATTTCAGCCAATTCGACAACAAACATGAACAAGCTAAAGGGATTAATGGAACAGACTCAATATAAGAGTCGGAAATTTTGGTTATATTACTTTTTGGTTTTTGCCTTAAAACACTCTATTTTAAATGTTTGCTTCATGTGTGCAATTCAAGTCCATTGTACTCTTGATTTGTTATGTTGCCTAATATTTATTTTTCCAATAAGTCCATCATTGTTACTAGTGTGTATTTTAGGTTGAACCAACTCAGGCCGTGGACGTAATGGGTTGAGCATGACCCGGTTATTTCATGCTCGGACCACGGGTTTATTGCTCGATTCTTTGGGCACCGAGACTCTGTTTGGCTATGTTTATAAGATCTTTAAAACAACTTCTAAGATATTTGAGAGCTTATAAGATCTTTAGAATTGTTTGGTGATTCTTTTTTAAAAACAACTTATAAATTCTTAAAATAAGATGTTAGGAGCTTATAAGCTATTTTTAGAAGAATAATGGACCCGACTTATTTTTTAGAAAATAGTTTATTTTTCATTCCTTCATTTAACTTTGACTTATTTAATCACAAAAATGTCATTACTAACTTCATAAAAGCTATTTAATCTTTTTTTATCCAAACACACATTTTATTTTCAAAATAAGATCCAACAACTTATAAATTTTAAAAACATATTTATATTGGCTTATAAATCCTTTAAGGTCAGTGTTCACTTCTCGAGACGGGATGGGATTATGGGAGATATCCCGCATCGTCCCTCATTCACTTCAGTTGAGTGCGGCCCGGTACAACGATCCCGGCCCGCGTCTCATCCCTTGTTAGGCGGACTAAACCATCCCAAGGCGGGGGGTGGGATCGATCTATCCCTCAAAGTCCCACAATGTCCAATTACCCAAATACCCCTGGAGGCTGAAAAATCTTTCCCATAATCTCCTTGCTCCCAGATGAAATTACAACACCACCAGACATATAAGCATAGTCCACCGTCTCTCACGAAGTCAGCACAAACCCTAGTTGAGTCGATTTCTCTCAGACGGTTCAGATTACTGCCTCCGAAAAATTAGTGAACTGCACCGAGGTAACTCCTCCGACAATCGTGCGTCGGGCCGTACGCCGGCGATGCACTTGTTGTAACCTAAATTCGAAATTAGCTTTTTATCTGGTTTTCCCCTATTTCGTTTGGTGAATAATTTTTTCCATTTGTTGTAGTGAAAACGACCCACGCTCAGGAAATAAATCTCCCTAGTGAGCTCCTGCTGAGACGACACAAGGAAATCGAGCCTATAACTTGCAGGTTCGTGCCTTCCCTTCTTACGCTGTCCGAACTTTTGCATTTTTAATTTAGTTGTGGTGCGTGGTCTGGTCAGTACACTGTGTGCCTTACACTCTGTTGGGAGTCGGTTTTCCAGATCTTAAACATTTGGTCATATTGTTACTTATAATTTGTTAACACAACCCGTCACGCGATTAAAGCATGTGATTCTCCTATTACTTCTAAATGTTGTATGTGGATGTTAGGTCTGTTGTGTATGGTTTATCGATTTGGAGGGGGGGTGATTGTTGGGTGAAGTGAAAATGGACTATGCAATTTTCTGTCACAATGATCTGAAATAGGTTGTGTTACTGTCAATTTGTAATTTTCAAATGTATTGGCTCGCTTTATTGGTTGCGTATGTGTGCTTTTGATTTTGGATTATTGTGAAAGTATCTGGATGAATTGGCATTCTGCTTCTGCACTTGCGATTGGATTTACATGAAACTAGAAATGTCAATGTTTACATAAAACTAGAAAATGTCAATGTTTATAGGCTAGAAACCTGACATGACCCATCGTGATATGATAATGTCTCCGAATGGAGTCCAGAGTCTAAGTAGGTGTAACAATGCCACGAATGGAGACATATGTGTTTTTCGTACAATTTTCAAATGTAAAAAAATCAAATGTTCTGTTTTGTGCTCTGATGCAATGAAGTAAAGCTTGATGATGTTTTTTGTACAATTGTTATACCTATGTCTATGTAATGCCATTGAACTTTCGTTTCGTACAAGTTTAAACACTCTTGTTCATGCAATAACACATTACTTGAGTTTATGTTTAGAACGTTGGCATCGCATGTTCGCCGAGTACTACTAATGATCATTTTCTCAACCGCATCCTTTATGTAGCCGAATTTTTTGATTTTTTCTGCACGTATGGATTCTGCTGAAGCTAATGTACATATGACTATTGTACTGGAGGGAATCTTGCATACAATCAAAGTATTCTTCACCATTCTGGCGTATTACAGAACGTATGTATCCACCGGTAGGGGCAAGTCAGTTAGCGCCGATACCAAATCCTCGACGTTATAGATTGATTGATCGACAGCCCAATCGTATAAATCACATGCGTGAATTAATTAGTATTAGTGATAAGGCATGTGTCGAACAGTTACGTATGGATCGTAATGCGTTTGGGAGGTTGTGCTACTTACTAAAATCAATGGAAGGTCTTACCCAGTCTCGTAACGTGTTAATATGTGAGCAAGTAGCGCTCTTCCTAAGTGTACTGGCCCACCACAAAAAGAATAGGGTCGTGAAATTTGATTTCAAAAGATCGGGATGCACAGTTAGTAAGCACTTCAGGTTTGTACTCGACGCCGTCCTAAGACTACATCCCATCCTAGCACCACAACCAACTTCGGTAGATGATGCCTGCACGGACACTAACTGGAAATGGTTTAAGGTGAACAAAAAAATAATGTATCTATTTATATTAGACATATGTATTACGCTTTATGGTTTATCTTATGCACAAGCTTGACTAAAATAAGACGGTAAGTCATTGTCAACCATCCAGTTATATTATAGTAACTGCGGTAGCATAGAGTTGGGTCTGTGTGTCATAATTTGAGCTCTTATCCTTTTCCTAGGAATGCTTAGGAGCGTTAGATGGCACGTATATCGGCGTTCGAGTCCCTTCACATCAAAAACCTAGGTACCGAAACCGAAAAGGCCAAGTGTCCGTGAACGTGCTCGGAGTCTGTGACCGCGACTTGAAATACAACTTCATCCTAACTTGTTGGGAAGGATCGGCAGCGGACAGTCGTGTGCTGCGGGATGCTGTCACTAGGCGCAATGGACTACGCATTCCGTCTGGTAACCTCAACCCAAAATTCTTAGATGTACCAATACAGTAGTCGTGCTTAACACTTCAATTACCCTACTTCCTTACCTTCACCGCAACTTCTCGCTGTCCATGAATCTCACATTCTTCTCGTTGACTACCCATAGGTAAATATTACCTCTGCGATGTTGGATACACAAACGGACCCGGTTTTCTAATGCCATATAGAGGGGGTGAGATATCATTTGAGCGAATGGTCTAGGGACGGCGGGGGTCCAACTAATCACATGGAGCTGTTTAACCTTCGTCATGATAGGGCTCGTAACGCCATTGAGAGATCGTTCGGTATCTTGAAACTTCGATGGGCAGTCCTACGCAGTCCCGCCTTCTACGCAATCAAGATTCAAAATAAGATGCTCATAGCATGCTGTTTAATTCACAATCTCATTCGGTTTGAGATGTTAACCGATCCGATTGAAGAAGAGCTGAGTGAGGAGAATGTCCAATACGAGGAGGCAGATAATTTACCCGACGAGTTTATTATCCAGGTCGAAGCCTTTCCGGACTGGACTGCATGGCATGACAACTTGGCCCTCACTATGTACAATGAGTGGTTGAACCCCTAGCGTGGCTCAACCCCTAGGATCATTGCTCAACCAAAAATATGTAATAGTTTATTAGGGCTCAGAACATTCTACTCCCAGCTTCTGTTGTCTTGAAGGATTATTGCATATTGTTAGTTGTATTTATGTGCTTTACTTTCTCATAATTTATGTCTAATTTCGTTCATATGAACTAACTGTTGAACACCAAATTCTTGAGAAGTTCACCAACGGTAAACAATACTATTATATGTTTGTTTCGTGTAATTATATACTCCCATTTTCATAAACGTAGAATGGACTCAGAAGCAAGTATTGCCAGAGCAGGGACACACTGACCAAACTTGAAGGTTTGGACAACTGTTGAAGAAGCGGCACTAATTGTCGGGCTGAAGGATTTAATTCTGAAGGGTGGAAGGCTGATAATGGTTTCAGGGCCGGCTACGCACACATGCTAGAGACTCACATGCTGCATGCTATACCAGTAACCAACATAAGGGCAGAGCCGCATATTACATTGAAGATGCATGTCTTGAAAAAGCAACACCATTCCCTCGCGCAGATGCAGAGTCGGTCGGGTCTCGGCTGGAATGACGCGACGAACATGATAACCTTAGCTGAGGAGTCGGTGTGGGATGATTACGTGAAGGTACCTTATCGAGACATTTCGTATCCCTTGTTGTCCAATTGCAAAGAAAGAAAAGTCCAACTTAATAGGTTCATTTTATGAAAATGATGATTATTCATTTGCACTTTTCCAGGTTGACCCAAGTGCCAAAACCCTTAGAAACAAATCATGGCCCCGTTTCAAAGACTGGGTTGAGATTTTTGGGAAAGATCGGGCGACGGGCGAGCATGCCCAGGGATTTGCAGACGTTGATGGGGTTGATCCTGACGCCGAGAAGGCCAGCGAGGGGGGCGACGACCGCACGGAACATGAGCGGCAAAGTGAAGGATTGGTCGGCGAAACAAGATATGACCAGCACTGTGACAGCAGTACTGCATCGAAGAAGAGAATGAAGAAGAAGAAGAGGGTAGGATCGGATGCAACGGAGGATCGTTTTATTAATCTGATGGAATCATTCTGCAACTAAACTAATTCCCAGTTAGGCGTGATAGCGGAGGGGATCGGATGCCAGCATGATTCGAAGCGCCAGCGCAAAGAGGCTTTCGATGAGCTTTTGAAAATGCCCTTTCTTACGACCGAGGATAGGCTGAGTGGGTCGAAGACATTTTGCAAGAACACCGAGGACCTAGATCTTTTCTTCAGTATATCGGATGAGTACAAATGCGTCATGGTCAAGATGATGTTGGAAGGGAAATTGTAGACCAGTAGTAGGGTGCTTCAGATGTTGTAGGTTATCGGTGTAGTGTATGGTTAAGTTGTGCATCTATTTTCAAATGTAAGATGCATGAACTTCAGGGGTCTAGTATCATATGTATGGATATGTATGTGTCATAAACTTACAATCTTACTTTGGTTTTATGTTAGTTGTTAAATATGTCTGTATGTTTAGTTGTGAGTGTCTTACCTGACTGCATCCAGAGAATATTTTGCTTCAAGATCCCTTTTTTTTTATTTGTATGTATACTAAACTGCCCGAGTTGGGGCTTTCTTTTTTTGTTGTTGTTTTCTAGTTGCAGGCATGGTTTTGACACACAACCAGCGGGAGAGGCGGCTGCGGAACCTCTGGCATTTCCGGGGCATGTGCGCAATGGACGAAGATCACTGTCATGATTTGTTCTTCACCATATGTACTCGCACACCCGACCTTCAGGATCACGCCATTTTCAACTCTATTTTCCAAGAGGTAGTCGAATCAATGTCCCATAATTTAGGAAAGCCTTATGGCGCCGCGGAAGTGCGGGCTTGTATCAACTTGATGCGTGCGCAATTCAGTGCGTTTGTCGAATTCACAGACAAGCCAGGGGTCCGACTCAACGTCCGCAACGGCCGAGTAATTGTACAATCTTTGTACTGGGAAAACAACCACGGCGAGGTAAAACAATCACGCTTTGGACGATACTAGATGAGTGGGAACACATATCACATTTATGCTTTAACCCGAATACTTGTTCTGCGCTATAAATCGCACTCTTATATATTGATGTTTGACAGGAAAATGACCGCGACAAGCACTTCCGACTGTTTGGCTTCCCTGAGTATATTTATTGTTACAGAGTTTTTGTTGCTCGTAATGCTGTCGCAATTGACTTCAGCGGGGAACCGGGTGGTTCTGAAAATAACCCCTTGTAGGTCGATGGCCTGGTTTCTGATGAGGAGGTCGAGAATGACGTGTCGGAGTTCCCCGCGGTGGAACACATTGCGCTGCCCATGTTTCACCCACCGTTTTTGGCTGGGGTCTAGGCCACGTTTGATCATTGAGACCGAAATGGGGTGATAGCGACCACGAGCAGTCCATTTTAACAAATTTGTAACTTGAGGAATAGTCTACAACACTTTTGAAAAAACACCTCTCCGCGGGGATAGGTTGACTGTCGTTTTGATGTTATCAGCTAATGTAACATGATAAACAAGTAAACTGAAAATTGGGAGTGTGAGCGAGTAGTGGTTAAATTGGTTTTAGTTGTATCAATATGGCTTGGAACGGGACATTCTCACATGCCCAAGCTTAAATTTGTGGTCAAACTATAATCGTTTCTAGCGCGTTTGAATTTAAACTCTACACCGAGAATACAGAGCTGACGATTAAATATTACATGCACGATGTGAAAACGTCGGATTGGATGATATGGTTAAATTGCATGCAATATCACTACTCTCATTTTACTCACCCGACACAAGTACTACATCAACAAATATAACTATTTATTAATAAAAAGACACCACATCGGAAATGGCATTACATTGTACGAGTTTGGAAAGGAAACAACATCGAAGATGGCACGAAGAGAAAAACATCTCTACGACTCAAATTTATTGGAACCCCTGCACGACGAAGAACTAGCCGGATGACCTCTTCTACTCAAAGTGACAGGGTTAGTCGTGCCCGAAGCACGAGACATACTTGACGATGTGGGAGATGAAGGCGGCTGATTAACCGAGCTTTCAGATATATGGTATGGATTGTTAATCAGATAGTCCAAGTTGTTCCAATAGGAGTTGGTCGAACTCGCTCTTCCGTTCGGCACGTTCGAATGCTTTGATGACGGGCATTCGGCAGGGCCTTGGTACACATTTATAGGCTCACCGCTCGCATCAACATCGATTACCACGTCCCCTGGCCTAGCATTTTGACCACCACTGCCACAGAATATCGTTTTCAAATCTTTCCAATTCGGGTCTCCAAAGTTTCTTACGCCATAGTGAATGGCTCGTGCTGTAAAAACAACCAACAATGAATTAATGTAAAAAAAACACCAACAGAGCACTTGTTATTATGAACCATAAGTTATAAAGTCATAAAATGTCAATTGGTGTAAATTGGGGGGGGGTGGGGGGTGTGATAGGGGAAAGAGAGAGATTGGGTTAAGTTTGATGGAATACCTCAATAGCCTCCTGCCAAACATGCCTGGATCCCCTCATCTCCCCAGTTTCCTCAAAGTAATGCAGATTGTGGTTGCGAAGGAGACCACGAAACACCCGAAATCACAACTTGAGAAAAGCCAGCTTGTCCATACATTCTCCGGTCGTGAACTTAGTGCGCATCTCCACGTTTAGTACGTCCTTACAAAAGTCTACAGCACTTGCGCTTGGGTCCCCGTTTTTCACAAGTCCAACAGAACGAGCATCCTTAAGAAGAGAAATAAAACACTTGTCGACGTCTTCAGTCCACACCTCGTCGTACAAGAACAACTCTTGCCTCATTGGCTCATTTTTTGACATTTCGGAACTTGCCAAACTTTTTTTGATCTCTTTTGATTCTTCGAAAGTAGTTATATTATTTATAACTATTGTTGTCGATTTTCTATCTTTTTTTACCAAATGAGTACACATGCACACAATTTGATTGCTATTTATAAAATCGCATAAATTTGCCGTGTTAGGACAGGTTTCTTATACGAGAACAATGCTTTATGATAGTAAAAGATAATTTTATTCTTCTTGGAAAAGTGGTCGTGAACTTTGATGAATGCCTCCAGAGAATATATTCCATTTACTGCATTCCCCCGTGTCCATGTCAGTGCTTTCTCCTCAGAAAAATTAATAAAAAATTCAAAAAGTTTTTGGATTACTACTTTGACCGGTCCGAACACGCATGATAGAAGGGGATGACCCACCCCACTAATTACCAAAGACACACAATGATGAATACAAACGAAAATGACAAATCTTTTCAGATGACAGCAACCATGTCTTCTTTTCTACAAATGCAATAAAGTAATGCGGATGGTACACAAACCCATGGTACATACACAAATGGAAATTTCCCAAACGCTGCAGCACTATGGACGTATATTCACATAAGTTATTCTTTATTCTTGATGTTTGGTGCGTCCTCCGACCGTTGCTTGTGGGAATCCGTGGGCGATAATACAACTACGCCCCCTGCCCCACGCCTTTCATTGTCGAGCTCCCGTTCAACCTTAGATAGGCGCTGCTCCATCAAGGCCAAACTCCCCAGTAACTGATCTAGAGCTTTCCGCACTCCGTCCTAGCCTCCAAGATCTACCATTTTGCTGCTCTCCACTCCCCGAACCGTACTCGTATGCGGAAGCTGTTGCCCACTCCTAGAATCCATGCATGAATATTGAATGAACACCTCAATAAATAAATTGTTAAGTTAGAAGTAGTGCTAATCTGCCCCTTTAAATAGACTGCAAACTTGATGGGAAACAGATACGGACAACTATACGTATGATTTGAATTAAGTTATGTGCATGTGATGGTGTGCAAACTCACTAAGTGATGGATGTGACCGTACTCCGTCACTGTTGGTAGAGAATATATTCCAAATGATTTCACTAGGAAATAAGAATACGTCCAACACCACTTGTTTTGGCCACAATCTCCATTAACAGTGAATTGTCATGTTCACACGCTACACTCTTGTTCGATAAATTTCATGCGGGACCTAGACACAAAATAATCGAATCTCCACTTAAAAGAAACAATGACAAATAGATTACACGAGAACAGAAACAAGAATTTCCAAAAGCATTATACAACCGCTTTCTGGTTAGGAACCCATACCAACCGATGTTCAATTCAATGGTCTGAAACGAGTTAAGCCGCACGACCCATACATTGCCCGAGTGAACTACGACACTGAATTATCTACTTTAAAACATACAGTACAAAAAATAGCGAGGTCAATACTCATGCGATTATGCTACACCGGGCAGACCTGTTAAAACATTTCTTATACTTTCCACAGTTGCATTTAGTGGCTTGCAACTCCTCGCGCAAATGATCCAATTCCACAAACACAGATTTTTCATCAACGGGACAGTCGAGCCAAATAAACATTTTACATTTTTCTTCCTGCGAAAGAGTTAGTGAATATTAAAGCACAGTAACTCGCAGTTTTATCTAAATTAACACACATAAGAAATCTTATTTGTAAATGCATATTCACGGTACAAGCACAATTTTTACAAGTATTACCCCTCTGACCGGGCAGGCCATGAAACGACGACCGTTATTCCGGCTCGTTCTTGCAGTTTGCACAGTCATCTCCAAAAGGCAATGACAGCACAACGGAAGGGATTGGCGGTAGAGAATACAGGCGTGATTTGTGTAATTTCGCCGCTGATATCCCGCGCCGGTTGAGTCGCTCATTTAACCTACACGCAACAAAACCAAACGCTTGATTAGTTGTCGGTGCCATGAATCGCGCTAGTCGTAATCTGCGGAACATATGGCTTGAAAATTGGTACCGCCAAATCGTATATACGATTGAATAAAGGATTAGTAACCCTTGAAAACAAAGAGCAGTTTCGTAGAATGTGAGATCTCATCACCCGAAACAAAAACGACGGGCGTGTACCCTAAAATTGCTCACCCGAATACAGGATTGTAATTCGCGCACCGTACCCTAAAATTGGGACATGATAAGATCTGAAATATGGGGAGTGAATCTGTCGCCTACAACTGGGAATTAGGGATCGAAAAACTAACTCAGAAACGAATGGATCTGGCGTAATAACCCAGTTGATGAGAATGGGGGTAAAATCGTCAATTACACAACAATCCCCCCAAGTACATCGAAGTGAACGGAGGATGGCCAAACGAGTCCATTCTTGAATGAAGGTCGCGTCATTCTATGCGAACGATTGATTCTTTTAATTCATACAGTGCCGTCCGCGTTAAGGGAATAAAAATAACAAATCCCGTCTCGAGAAGTGAACGTGGCCTAAATAAATTTAGCCAACAACCATCTAAAATTATTAAGAAATAAAATGAAGTTGCAAAATTGAGACGTACAAACCATCTAAAATCTCATATTTGCCCCTCCCAATTGAATCCTCTGTTCATACTCCAACGCTCAGTCGTCGCTCCCGTTAACCTTTTCCCGCCATTCCAACCCATCCAAATCCAATGCCACCACATTCTTTCACGCAAGTCACCGGAAAATCCATCTCTCTACTCTTAAGCAAACGCCCTCCGCTCTCTCAAATCCAGCAAATTCACGCCCTGATAATCACTAGGCCCCTCGCATTATCTCGTCTTTCTTTGATTGACTCACTCATCCATTGCTACCTCCACTCCAAGAACCTCATCTCCGGGAGAATCTTATTCGATAACTATCCTTCGCCTACACCATCGACTCTGTTATGGAATCTCATGATCCGGGCTTACTCCAAAACCCAACATTCTTCAGAGTCCGTTAGTCTTTTTCACAAAATGCTCGCTTCTTCTCAAGCTGTGCCCGATAAGTATACCTTCAATTTTGTGATCACTTCGTGTGCTCACCAAAACTCAGTTGTATACGGCCAGATTGTTCATGGGATGGTGATGAAAAATGGGTCTTTGTTTAATTTATACGTGGCTAATTCTCTGATTAATATGTATGCTGTTTTCGCTAGGGTCAATGATGCGCACCGCGTGTTCGACGAAATGCCTGAACGAGACGTGTTTTCGTGGACTAGTTTGTTGTCTGCGTTTGCTAAGGACGGGAATATGCAGAGAGCGAGTGATGTTTTTTGGGAGATGCCGGTGAGGAACGATGTGTCTTGGGCTGTAATGATTTCGGGTTTCGTTAGCTGTAAGAATTACACAGAGGCCCTTAGGTATTTTCACGACATGTTATCTGAAGTGAAGGCTAATGAGGCTGTTCTTGTTTGTGCTCTCTCTGCTTGTGCTAATCTCGGGTCTTTTCATCAAGGAAACTGGATTCATGGTTATATAGATGAGAACGGCATTTTACAATCTTCTAATATTATGACGGCTCTAATTGATATGTATGCCAAGTGTGGGAGGATAAATATTGCATATCAGGTTTTTAACAAGATCCCGAGACGAGATGTTCAAAATTATACTTGTATGATATCAGGGTTATCGATTCACGGGCTTGGTAAAAAAGCTATACATGTATTTCATCAAATGTTAGCTGAAAATTTGAAACCTAACGACATCACTATTTTGGGGGTTCTAAATGGATGTAGCCATTCTGGTCTTGTGCAGCAGGGCTCGTCGACTTTCTACAACATGGAGAATTTATGGGGAATTGTGCCTAAGATCGAGCACTATGGCTGTTACGTCGATTTGCTTGGCCGTGCCGGATATTTAGCCAAGGCATTCGGAATAGTCAAACGCATGCCCATAAAGCCGGATAAAGTTATATGGAGAGCTTTATTTAGCGCCTGTCGAATTCATCGTAATGCTGATTTCGGAGAACGCGTAATAAATCATTTACAAAAACTTGACCCTAGAAGTTGTTATGAAGGTGATGTGCTACTTTCGAATCTATATGCTTCTTTAGGAAAATGGGAAAAGGTTACTCAAGTGAGGAAGATAATGGGCAACAAGCAAAAGAACCAATCGGATATCGGGTGTAGTTGGATAGAGGTAAATGGCATCGTTCACGAGTTTCGAGTTGCGGATGTGCTTCATCCTCGGATAGTAGAGATTCGAGACAAGTTAAGTGAAATATTGAAAAGAGTAGGTTTAGTTGGTTATAAAGCTGATGCGACACGTGTCGTTTGATTTGAGCGAGGAGGATAGAGAGCAAGCGGTGGCTTGGCATAGCGAAAAGTTAGCGGTTGCTTTTGGGCTCATGAGTAGTCTGCCTGGGGATTCGATCCGAGTAATTAAGAATTTGAGAACTTGTGAGGATTGTCATGCGGTTCTGAAGGCCGTTTCGAGAGTCTATGATAGAGAGATTATTGTTAGAGATCGCTCTCGTTTCCATAGTTTTAGAGAAGGCGAGTGCTCGTGTAAGGATTATTGGTAGTGGTCAATACTAGCAAACATACACTTAGAATTGTTTGCCCGTTGCGATATGTGATTGTTTCGCGAGTCAGGTTACGAGCCTCATAAAAGTTTTAATATATTAGTTTCTGTGGATCAACAAATGTGGCAATTTATTCGGCACACCCGGGTGCATCATGCAATGTGCATTCGGTCCCACTTACTCTTACATATATCCCATGCTTTTGATCCCAAAATTTCAATTGCAATTTTCTTGATGTCAAAGTTAATAAGAACAAAAACTCCAAAACCCTCTCTCTCTCTCTCTTCCCCCTCAAAAAACACACCGAATCAAAGAAAGCCGATACTCGAGCTTTCTAAAAAATTCCGCAGCCATGAATATCTTCAGATTTGCCGGTGATATGACACATTTGATCAGTATTTTAGTCCTCCTTAAAATTTATGCCCCCAAATCATGTTCAGGTCAGGCAATTTCACCTTAATTCGGTTTTCATATGTGATGCATTCGTTTTTTTATTTATTTAAATGTTTTGTGTTATCATTTTAAGTTGCTATGATGAATTGATTAATAGAGTGAAGTGGAGCTTATATTTAATTTATTACTGCTGAAATTTTCTATTCTCATTCATGTATTATATAGAAGAATCTGGAATGGCTTAGGGTTAGAGTTTAATTTTGCGGTGGAACTTTGTTAATGTATTATGTGATGCATTTGCGCATATTATGTATGAGGATTTCAACTGCGCATTTCTGCTAGGTTTTTTAAAATTTAAAGTGTTTTTAGTGAAGTTAAATCATTTTATTCACCAGAGAGTATGTTTGGTAAGAACTTTCATTTCGTGAATCAATAGTTTAAAAAACGAAATACGAATACGAGACGTTTTGAGTAGAGCTGTCAAGATGGGTCTGGCCCGTTGGGTCAGCCCGCACCGCCAATAATAAGGTAGGGGTATGGGTTTAGAACTCAATGGCCCGTTAAGAGGCGGGCCTACATGGGCTGGCCCACTCGGGCCACGGGCTTTGGCGGGGCGGGGCGGGCTGGGGGTGGGTTGGCCCGTTGCATGGAGAAAATGATAGATTGGGTGATGATGCAATGACTCATAATTAATGTGTTTTTTTTTTTTCTATTTTGTTAGTAATTTAAGATTATTTTGGCTTTATGAACTTGTTAGGTTATTTTGTTATAGATTTTTTTGATGGAAACTAATTAGAACTTATTGTGCAACTAATCATTATGGCTATTGGTTTATGAATTTAAATTTTGGATGAGTAGATTAAATCTTATTTATTCTTTTTGTGTTTCCTTTATATTTTTTTGACATCTCTTAAAAAAAATATTCTGGACTTTCATGTTTAGAGAGTATAAGAGATATTTTATTCAATTCTGCATTCAAATATGCAAAAAAAAAAAAAAAAAAAAAGGGTGGGGTGGGGGGAGATTAACGGGCTAGCCCGCCCAACCCGCGGCCCAAGGTGGGGTGGGTTAGGGTGGGGTTTTCTCGGCCCGCCATCATGTTGGGTTGGCCGCCCCGCCCCGCCAAATAGTGGGTTATGACGGGTTATGGGCTGGCCCGCCCGCCAACCCATTTTGACAGCCTCTAGTTTTGAGGCGAGGCATACGCCATTGATTTTTTCCAAAAAAAAAACAAATCCAAAATAACAAAAACTATGTAGAGTTCAACAATAACTATTAATCAATCTAATAGTTCAACAAAAAC
>BMAC01000840.1:244824-313361 GCA_014905375.1 Phtheirospermum japonicum
TTAATCACACTTTTTATACAAATAATAATATCGAATGATAATTTTATTTTTCGTATCATAATATTATAATGCATATACGAAATACACATTTATTTCATTTTGTTCAATCATAATACATAATAATATATTATTATGTTACTTAGCCTAATAATTTACAAAATACTTAATCATGTGTTTCATATTTAATAATATAAAAGATGTATTGACAATATTTATATTTAGAAAATTATAAATATTAATTGAAAGTTTATGGGTTTTTTTTTTTTTAAATTGGAATTGTATTGACAACTTTGTGTGTGTGTGTGAGTATAAGATAAAAATTATATATGTTTTTCAATATAAAATTTTAAAACAAAAATTTAATATTTATATTATTTTAATTTGCCCCCCAAATTATAAGATTTTTTGCACTTTACCCCCCAAACTATAAGATTCTTTCACTTTGCCCCCCAGCTGCCCGCCAATGGAATTTAGAAGGAATATTCCACCGGAAATAAAGTTTGGGGGGCAACGTCGAAAATTATTGTACATCAGGGGGTAAAGTGGAACAAAAAATACTTTGGGAGGCAAAGTGAGAAAAATTGCATACATTGGGGGGCAAAAAAAAATTAGCCCTAATAAATACCTGGATAAAGTCCAATCTTTGATTTTCACCTCCTTGATTGATTTTGACGTTATCATTAACTTGGGTTAAGAGGTCTGTTTTCATTTACTTCACCTTGAGCAATGTTAGTCATAATGTCTTCACATAAAAAGCAACACTGGTCATGTCACCTAAATCAATTGATGTATTTTTATTATTTAGGTCATGATTATTAGGCATCAATTAGGACATTCATACTTTGAGAAGATGCCATTTTGCTTTGTGTTCTGGTTCTTGTGCTTGCGTCTTTCCCTGAATTCTCTCGATCATGTTATGGATTTTGCTAACTAAGTATTTCAGTGGCGTTATAATTGGTGGATTGGACCAGTAATATGGGGTTATTTTGGTGAGTGAAAAATTATTTTGCAAGGAATTCATTCAACTATGGTGATGATTTTTAAATCTAGCTCTATCTCGATTTTATGTGTAGTTGAGATTTGTGATTTTTATTTTCCAAATATGAGATAGTGGTTTAGTTGGGTTGAGATTGTGTGTTTTACTTTGAGAAGGAGTGGGAATATTTTTAGGAAATGATTTTTTTTGGTTTAAAATAGGAAGTAATGATAGTAAAGGGATTAGTTTTATTTCCTTTTTATTTACTCTCTCTCTCTCTCTTTTCCCTTCAATGGTAACTTTTGCCAGAATTATAAGGCTAGGTTTTTTACTTTCCCTTCTCACTTGATTATGCTGCCAATAGCACACAACCCTCCAACGGCAATATTTTCTCTCTTTCGATTTCACTTTTCTTTGTGTTTTCTTAAGAAATTACTTGCAGAATGTCGAATAGCCCTTCGCCTAGCAAAACTTACGAGCTTCCTGCCGGCGTGTGTTGCTCAACCGGTGAACAGGGTCCGGTGAATTTACTGAGATACACCACCATGGACATTCGTGAGGAGGTTAGTGGTGTTGCAACACCAATCCTAACAACAACTAGTGCTACTGCTGCAAACTACTCTCCGATCACCGCTCAAGAACTGGTCTCAGTCGCGGCTGCTGCCGACGCTACCCTAGTTGCTCAGCTTGCCCCCGGGTAGATGGGCAACAAAATTGATGTAGATAATCCCCCTATTTTTCGGTTCATCTCTCAGATATTTGGTCCAGTTGGGAATCCTACTTTAAAGAGGTTGCGCCGGCTTCGAAACATTTTCCCAGGAACAATTCCAGCGGTTGTTCCCAAGAGTCAGGTAGGTGAGCATCGTCATGTGCCCATTAAGCACATGAACCTGGTTGAGGAAGTTACAGCCATGAAGGACTCGGATGATGACGAGTACGTGCCTCCGGAGTCAATTTCTATACCGTCGTTTACTTCTATTCCACGGTTATCTAAGTCCACCACTCCTCGCCGGAAGCAGACTGTTCGTCTGGCTGACATCAAAAATCCTCCAGTTTGTAATGATTTAAGATCTTCTGATCCCTCTTTCACAATTGTTGATTTTTTCAAAAGTGAAGTAGCAGGATCTTCCACTCCTTTGGTCGCCGACCCTCCCTTGACTCCGTCAAACATGACTCAGTTGGAGACTGAGTATAATTATTCTCTTGATTCTGATAATGATGAGACAATTGCTGCTATGCTGACTGAATTAAAGTCCCAGAGAGCTGCCCGGAAAGCTCATGTTGGTTCTGGTGTTGTGTCACTGAACCTAACACTGCCTGCTGCTGATCCAACTCCATCCTTCATCTCCAGTTCCGACAATGCTGCTTCAGAGAGTGCACCGATCCATTCAACTGAGTCTGAGAAATCTTCTGATGATTCCCCACTTCAGGATGTTGAGATTGAAGACATGATTCCAGTGTCCACCAAGTTTTTTACCAGAGAGGCTAAGGAGGTGTTTCCAGGTTATCATTTCCGTGGGATGATTGATGAACGTCGAGTCCCGGTGGACGTCTTCAAAAAGCAGAACTTGATCGCATTTTTTGAAAGCAAAGGTATGTACTCTACTGTGTCCACTGCCATGCATTTTGTCCGTGATGTTGTGTTGGAGTTTTATGAAAACATGCTCCCTTCCATTGTTGATCCTAAATCAGCGAACTTTGGAAAAGTTTTTGTGCATGGAAGGATTTATTCTTTTACTCCTRATTTGATTAATGAGTTGTTTGGGACTGAGATCTATCATGGGGATTCAACCGTGGATGATATGAACGAGGTGATTTAGTTTTTATCTGGTGGTATGCTTAAAGAGTGGCGTGAGCAAATGCCTAGCACACGCTGATCCTCCTTGTAATCTGTTTTGCACAAAGTGACCATTTGTAACTCGGTTCCAATAAAGAATGCTACGGTTGTCACGCTTCCTCAAGCACAATTTCTGTTTAAGCTTGGCCGGGGTATTAAGTTCAATTTTGGCCAGCACGTGTTTGATGTTGTCACCCAGTTTGCAACGACCAAGGCATCTTCCTCCTTTTGTTTTCCGTCTCTCATTTTCAGTCTTCTTGAAAATAAAGGCTTTTGGCCTACTGAGGATGATGTTCTTACTGGGGAGGCGGAATGATTTTCTTTGCATGGACAACACATAACTGGAGCTCGTGTTATAGATCTTATGTGGGAGGCGCCCACTCGAGCTGTTGGGGCTTCTGGTGATGGTTCTGGTGTTGCTAACACCAGTTATAACACCATTCAATTTTCTGCTCCAGTGGTGCGGGTCCAGGTGGCTTTACTTGATCATCAATTTGGCTAGTTTCAAGCTCAGGTTGTGCAGTTGCAGGCGCTTAGAGACTCGTTCATTAAGGCCCTTTTGCTTTCCGAACAAAAATGGGGAGATGATGGAGAAGACGCGGACGAGGATGACAATGAGGAAAATGAGAATGATGACGTTGTTGATGCAGATGATGAGGTTCGGCTGTCGATGAAGATGAGTTCACATAGAGTGATGAGGACGTGGCTAGATTTGCCATAGGGAAGAGGAAGGCAAGGGATGAAGGGCTTTCCCCTCGTCGTTCCGTGAGGGCTCGTACCCGGTTTGTGATTTGAAAACAATGGTTATTTATCTGTGGTTTGTATTTCTTTTTTAATCGTGGCTTGTAGTTTTGAACATGGATTATTTGTTTAGGGGGATTCTTGAATAATTTTGTGCGTCTTGGTTATTTTATCCACAAAGGCAAAAGGGGAAGATTGTTGAGAATTTTGTTTTTGACAATTATTTCTTATTTTTCTTTTGTAGTTATTTGCCTTTCTTGGGCTCAAGATATATTAGGACACTAGATTTGTTTTCTAGACTGTGTTTATGATTTTATTTAGTTTTCTAGATTGGGTTTAGAATTATTTTACTTGTTTACCGAGTTTATGATTCTTGTCTATTTAAGACAAGAAGTAGTCTTGTTAAAAGTTACGACTTTTGAACACAGCAAGAACGAGAGAGACGCACGGCAGAATAGAAGAACACAAGCACGAGGAATACTTGAAGCCACCATCCTATATTCATACATCTTTGAAGTTGGGTGACCAACGGAGAAGATCATCTTTTGTGGCGATAAGTATTTTAGTATTATAGTGTTGATGCTTTTTCATATATTACTTTAAACCTTGTATTTGATTTTGAACGAATTAAAGTAATATATTTTACGGGGTTGTATACCCAGTTCATAAGCAAGTTTGCTTACGAACGAAATTTAAATTGTTGTGTTGTTTTAGTTTCGATTTATTCCGCTGCTTTTTATTCCATTCTGTTTGATGTTAGTTCTGATGTTTTAACATCAATTTACTGATACTTATTTTAATATCCATAGGCTTACGGAATTTACAATATATATATATATATATATATATGATTGGGTTCAAATGAGAACCCCGTCATTATATGTGAACCTAGGGACTAATCCTGACCTTAGATCTAATATTGCACAGTGCAATTATATGTCCAGGTTCATTGTGCTTTTTACACAGTACTGTAGTGCTAAAATCAGTCCAATTTTTTTAATTTAATTATATATATATATATATATATATATATATATATATATATATATATATATTTTGCGTTTTAAAATATGCAATATGTATCTTAAATTGTAGATCTTGAGAATGTGATTAATTTGATATATATTTCATTCAAAACGAATAAAATTTGAAAAAGTTATGGTTTGTTGAAAATTTGAGTTTCATTTCAAATTTTTGAATTTGTAGTTTATAGACGAAATTTGCGATACTTTTTGTATACAATCGTAGTGTTTTTTTTCTTAATCTATTGTGCTTTCTAAAGAACAATGTAGTGCTCTTTGTAAACGTTGATATATGTCCAAAATACCTTTTTAATTAATTAATGCATTTTTTTACATTATTACCATGCTGACATGTCATGATCTCAACCATCAAGATTATCCAATCTAATGGTTAAGATGAATCCCTAGGTTCACATATAATGACGGGTTCAAAAGAAGTCACGTTCTAAACTCATGCTTATATTATTTTGTATTTTGGTGTTTAGATTAAATTTGTTAATAATATTACTTACATACTTTGAAAACCTAGACGGATGTCAACTCTCAACTCGTGTCGCATTGTACCCATGTCTAATCAATATTTAATAATAATAATAATAATAATGATTATTATTATTATTATTATTATTATTATTATTATTATTATTATATAATTTTATGTTTTTATGTTAGATTGAATTCATTTCCAATATTTAATTACATGCTTAGATTATTACAAATAAATTTTAATTTAACTATTTAAAATATTTAAAATTACAAAATTAAAATTATATTAATATTTAGGAAAACTCTACGGTGCCTTTAGGGGCACCGTGCCCCCACCCCTCTGCATTTACAATCATAGATCTTTTAATCTAAAAAGTCTAAAATTGATCTAATGGTCCCTATTTATAAATCCCACTAAGTGAAGAATGTGCCGTGAAGGCACCGTAGAAGATCCACTGGATATAAATTAGTATGGGTGACAAATACATCTATGTCTTTCTAAATGTGCATCAATAGATATTTAAATATGCATCAATTAACATTTAAATGAACATTAATATTAATGACTAATATAAATTAAGTCATTTATATTTCTCTCTCTCCTCAATTAATAATTCTCATCTATTGAAATCTCTCTATAAGTCTCAAAAAATATAAATATTGTCAAGATAAATTATACCATATTATTCCTTATGATCTAAAAAACAATACTCATACCATTTTTCCCAAGAAGTTTGTACTTTTAAAAATTCTAATTGAAATTATTTCCAAAAACCAAATAAAAAAAAATAGAAATTCAATGCACATTTAGATGCATGTTATTGCACATTTAGAAGTACATTGATGCATTATTAGAATAGCAATGATGTTTGCATTATATGTCATGTTTTTTCAAGCCAATTTCCAACAGTTTTACTGCACATTAATAGTTTGTTAATGCACATTTACATGTCTGATGATGCACAGTTATTATTACAAGTATGCAATAATGCATGTTATATATTTATTAGTCAATCATACCCCATTTAATTTACATCCATCAGATCTAAACCTAATGGGTAGTTGAGATTTGGCCCTACGGACCTATTTTAATAATTGGACCCATTGAATCCAATTCTTATATATATATATATATATTCTTTTCTAACTATTTTACTACCATGGGAAAATTACTTTTTTAGTCTATTATATTATCCACTTTTCAAAAAGGACCATGATATTGTCCAGTATCAAAACACATACACTAAGTTGATACAATTATCAAAAAAGGTACCAAATTATCTCGATCAGGTTTTTTTACTGACGTGGCGTGATTCAATATCTTCTTATCATTTTTCTTTAATTTTAAACATTAATTAAAGAAAAAAAACTGAGAAAAAAAAAATTCATTTTTGTCCATTATATTGGCCACATTCCCAAAAAAAATACATGACATTGACCATCATCAAACCCACATCAGCTAAGTTTGCCAATTCATCAAAAAATGGTAAAAATCAAAAAAAAAATCTTTATAGGGGCATTTTTTGACGACGTTATTCTATATTTTCTTATCATTTTTCTTTAATTTTAAACATTAAATTGAAGACAAACTCCTATTTGCCCTTCATTCTTTTTCCTTAAATCAAATTAATATGTTTTATTAAATAAAAACTTAAAAACAAATCAGTGATAAAATAAAAATATAAAGTAGATCTTACAAAATTATAAAATAAATATAAAAATATTTAAAATTTTTTATTATTAATAAGATTTAAGTAATAAAAAATTAATAAATTAGAAATAAATATAAAAATATAAAACGAATTTTAAAAATTATTAAAAATATAGATATTTATAAGAATAAATCTAATTTTGTTCATATAAAAATTTATATATGTTTTATAATTTATTTATAATTTACTTTATGATTTTATATTTATATATAATTGTATTAGCTTATTTTTTTTATTAATAATTATTTGCTAATATAAATTTATATATTTATTTTATAATTTCTTAATATTTATTTTATATTTTTATATTTATCTCAATTTTTTAATAATTCTTTATTGTTTCAAATTTTATTGATTAGACTAAAGGAAATATAAAAGAAAAACAGAAAAGAAAAGGGAGGGCAAAACATATTTGTAATGTTTATAATTATAGGAAAAATGATAAGAAAATATAGCACCACGCCACGTCAGAAAATTCCGACCAAACATTTTTTTGACATTTTTTGATCAATTGGCCAACTTAGTGGACGTGGTTTGACGATGACCAATATCACGTACTTTTTCTTGAATATGGCCAATATAATGGACCAAAATAAATTTCTTTCTCAGGTTTTATTCTTCAAATAATGTTTAAAATTGAAAAATGATAAGAAAGTATTGAACCACGCCACGTCAGCAAAAAAATTCGATCGGGATAATTTTGTTTTTTTGATAATTTTACCAATTGCAACTTAGTGTAGGTCTTTTGATACTGGACAATATCATAGTTTTTTTTAGAAAATAAACTGATACGGACCAAAATAATTGTACGTAAAATTATGAGGTGAACGTTGAAAGCGACCTCATTTCCTAGGGAGGGTGTACCCCTGGGAGGTGAGCGAGCTGTTATAATGCGAGTGTGTGGTTTTGTGAAGAGTAGCGACCTGTAGTATGGGGATGGCTTTTTCATACAGGGTCGCGACCTCTTTTACTTTGGGCTGGGTACTTGGGCCCGATTTGTGGATCTAATGTATGTGAATCATTATGGGCCTAGTGGGCTGTATGTCCCGGCTTAATTGGGATATCTATGGAGAAGTTTTGTTATTTATGGGAACTGGCCATAAATGAGGAGTCCTAATTAAGAGACGATTGTGAGAATCCTGGCATACGTGAAATTCTTATCATAAAAGGTAACCCTGGATATTGGGATTCTTCTCCTGTCCCTATAAAAGGAGCCCTTGRCTTCTCTTTTGAGGTTAATGCTTATTTACGCATTTTTATTATTTTGAGTGCACTAATATTATTGAGAGAGAAGAAGAAGTGTGTTTTTCGCTTATTAACTTAAGCGTCGGAGGGCCTTAACGGGCTCGAAATCCGACCCGTTCTAGGCGCTGTTTTGCAGGAAGTCGAGGTCGCTGAGACGATTGCGGATTCTTTGGAGGTCGCTGTGTCGTGTTTGAAGGTTTTTTAGGTCACTGATCTCTATTTCTGAGGTTAGTACCCCCTATCTTTGATAGTTCAACTTTTTGGACTTATCATAAACAATATAATGAACTAAAAAAATAATTTTCCCGACTACGATTGATCCACTATAATGTGGTACAATTGTTAATTATATATTTCTTCGTTTTTCTAAGTTTCTGTTTTATTTCAAGATATCAATTATACACAGCAGAGTTATAAATATTTTGGTGTCAATTCAAGAGAAAATCGTACACCAAGCACTCAAGAGAACTTGTAACCAGAGTTTTTTCACCCACAACATTCATCTTTTGGCTAATTCACAACGTGCTTTGTTAAAATTAAGTATCAAACTTATATGATTTTCCACTCCCTCCAATTTGAGTGCAGCTAAATTTGATATACCTTTTGAAATCATCATTTTCCATTCTCTTGATTGATTGATGAAATTTTGTTTATGACCTCACTTGCATGGTGACAAAATGATAGAAAATTTATACGGTCGAGAGGGTAAAATATAACGCACATATTTTGAGGTAAAATAAAATTTTCCTCTTATTGTTTTTGTTATATACATCGATCTTGTCATCTTGCTGTGTGGGTCAGCTATTTAAATTTTTGAAAAAAGCTTATGACAGGCATTTGTACCATTCAATTATTGGCCTATGACATACTCTCCTGCCCAAGGAAAAGAAAAAAAAAAAAGGGATTTTTATTTTCTTGTGTATAATATTTGCCTTGGTAGAGATAACACAGCTGGTATATATACAAAAATCTTGTTATCTCATAGGCCATAGCAAGAAATCTGTGGAGGGGTTTAATTTTGCCAAGTGGTTGGCTTTCAGTAATGCACAAGATACATGTATAGGACCAAGAAGCTTATTTACCATTGCAAGAAATGAGGTGTCATTTGTCTTATATTTAACTAATTTGAAAAATCTGTGCCTTGAAATTACTCTCAACTTTCTTGTCAACAAAAATCGTTGTCATATACTTTTCTCATTAAAGCAATTGTGGAAAATGAGACAAGTTTTGTAATGATTGCAGGTAGTTATGAGTTTTTTCACATATCGCAGATGGAAATATACATAGACCTATTTAATGCAGTTCATATTGAACCCAAATTAATTTGCAATGCCAGCAAAGTTAGATTGGAACTGCTACCAATCTTCTACTCTGGCCGAAACTTCCTTTGTCAATTTTGAAGTTTAATGACCAATGAAACTCTCACCAATTCCTTTCTTGAATCAACTAAATAAAGCATTTATTACAACACCTAGTTTTGCACTCAGTTTATACTCCAATGAATTGTATGAATTTCATGTATACATAATTACTTGTATAAGTGCCATTAAGTTAAAGTACTTGAATGTCAGATGACAGAAAATTGGCTTTTTTGGGTATCATTTGATGGGTATAACCTAAGTCTTTTAACAAACCATGGATAACTATAAGATCATGCAATGTTCTCATTCTTAGATACTCTTTTTTCTTTACATTTCTTTCATTTTTTCTTTTCTCTTTCAAATTTTATTTATTGTAATTTTTTTTTAATTTTTTTTGAGTTATGGGGAACCCTCAAACTGAGGTCAACTAGGCAACTTCTGTCAAACAAAAGGAGCAGCATAAAGCTGCTAAAATAAGAAAAAGCTGAAAGTTTGAACATTGAATAAGGATGCAAACAAAAGTGGTTGTGTATTCATTAATTGATAATAAAGTAGGTTTACAATCTGTCTATATATAGCTATCAAACCCTAAAGGAACTAGAAATTCCATACGTATACACTTTTCATTTGACACAAGATAAGACAAAATATTAGTCACCAACGGCATGGTGAGCTGTCAATATATGCTTACGTATGCATGAGCTTTGCATGGATCAATTTCTGTTTACTGCTAAACACATTTTCATGCCCCCTCAATCTGAATGAGTCCAGTGGTAAAGCAGTCAACTTATTCCTCAGTCGAACAAAAGATTGACCTGTTAAAGGTTTGGTGAATATATCTGCTAGTTGTTCATGTGATGGCAAGTGCTGGATGGAGATAGTTTTGTTCTGCAACTTTTCTCTGACAAAATGCATGTCAATTCAAAATGCCTAGTTCTTGGATGATGCATGGGGTTGCTTGCTAAGGCAATAGCACTCTGATTATCCATCAATATTCTTGGGATTCTAGGCTGATCAATTCTTAGCTCCTTAAGTAACTGTTGCAACCAAACTACATCACAAATTGTATGCGCCAAGCTTCTATATTCAGCTTCACAGCTTGACCTAGATACAATGGGCTGCTTCTTGGAGTTCCATGAAATGATATTTGATCCAAGAAAAAAACAAGTACCAGTGGTTGATCTCCTGTCATCTAGATCTGTGGCCCAATCAGCATCTGCAAGTGCCATTAAATCCAGATTTTAGAAACCTAAAAGAACAATTCATAGTCCAATGTGCCTGCAAGATATCTGATAATTCTCTTAATTTCCTTCCAATGAGTGTTCAGTGGTATTTGTATGAATTGGCTGACTTTGTTGACAGTATATGCAATTTCATGTCTTGTGATGGTAGCATATTGCAATGCTCCCAATATGCTTCTATACAAAGTACTGTCTGAAAATGGATTTCCCTTGAACTTTGATAATGGAGGATTAGAGAGCATAAGAGATGATAATCCTTTTGCCCCCTTCATTCCTGCTCTCTATATGATGCTTTCAATGTATTTTCTTTGTCCAAGAAAATATCCACCATGTACATGTTGAATCTCTATTCCCATGAAATAATTCAGTGCTCCTAGGTCCTTCAATGAAAAATGCCTGGTGATTTTGTTAATCACAACTTGGATTCCCTGCTTGTTATTGCCTGTAATGATGATATCATCTACATGCACCAATATGATTATGCTATCACCTTGTTCATGTCTGAAGTAAACTGAAGTGTCAGCCTTTGAAGCCGAAAAGCCCATTGATGTCAATATTTTTCCAAATTTGTCAAACCAAGTTCTGGATGCCTGCTTAAGTCCATAAAGTGACTTCTTGAGCCTACACACAAGTCCCTCTTTTTCTGGTTCAATGAATCCTGGGGGTTGAGTCATGTACAGTTTCACATCTATATCTCCATTTAGAAAGGCATTATCTATGTCAAGTTGCTTAATCTCCCAATGTTTGAACAAAGCAGTACTCAGTAATGTCCTAACTGTTGCAAGCCTAACAACAGGGTTATAAGTGTCAAGGTAGTCAAAGCCTGGAAGTTGGGAGTATCTTTTTGCAACCAGTCTGGCCTTAAACCTAGCTATAGATCCATCTGCATTCCTTTTGACTTTATATATCCATCTGCAACCCATAGCTTTCTTACCATCAGGTAGCCATTCAAGTGTCTAAGTCTGACTTCTCATTAGAGGAGAATACTCTTTGTTCATGACATCTCTCCATTATGGGCTATTGGTTGCTTCATGATGATCAGCTGGTTCCCTGTTCACTTCACATACATAAGCTTTAGGCTTGTATATTCCTTCTTTTGACCTAGTGAGCATTGGATGAGTACCTGCAACTTCATTAACCACATTAGCAACAACAGGTGCATCAACTTTCTCAATAGGTAAATCAATAGTTATCACTTCTCCCTGTAAAAACTCTGAAGAAGAAGATTGAGATTGCTCAGACAATGGTGTTTGAGATGAGGTATGTGTTGAGACAGAGTTTTGGGAATTTGTAGACTCTTGATCATCATGGTTAGGAGTGTTACTTGGAGGCTCAGGTGGTAAGATTGGAACATTAATGCTGTCAGTAATCAATGAAGGTGATGCAGGCAATGGGCTATTTGTGTCAGAGGCTAAAGTTTTAGTTTTTGAGAAGGGAGAAATCTTTTCATCAAAGAGAACATGTCTAATAATTATCACTTTTACTCCATTCAATAATACTTTGTACCCCTTATGATTTGGGTTGTACCCTATTAAGGTTGCTGGCTCACTTCTGAATGGAAGCTTATTTTGGTTGTATGGTCTGAGTAAAGGATAGCAAAGACATCCAAAAACTTTTAGTGTATGTAGATTTGGTTCATGTTTGTTCAAGGCTTCAAAGGGAGTTATATTGTTGATGGTTTTTTAGGGTGTTCTATTGATAATATTGGTGGCTGTTGAGAAGGCACTATCCCAATACCTTGTTGGCACATCAGAGTGAGCTAGCAAAGCTAAACCTACCTCAACTACATGTCTATGCTTTCTTTCAACAACTCCATATTGTTGTGGAGTATAAGGACAGAACATCCTATGCATTATTCCATTTTCATACAGAAATCTACTCATAGCAATGAATTCTCCTCCTCCATCTGTCTGTAGTGCCTTAATTTTCTTGTTATACTGAGTTTCAAAAAGAGTTTTGAAATGCACAAAAGCCTTAAGTGCATCCGATTTATTCTTGGGAAAGTAAATCCAGGTAAACTTGGTGGCATGATCAATGAAGTTTATATAATAAGCGAAGCCAAGTGATGACCTAACAGGTGTTGGTCCCCACAAATCACTATGGATCAGATCAAATTCATTGTGGACCAATGTGTGAGTTAGGAAAAAGGTAATTTGTGAAACTTTGATTTCATACATGAAGAACACAAAGCATCATTTCCATAATTATCAGAGAAATCAACATTACATTTGGAAAGTGCTGTTTTAACAACATCTAGGGGTGCATGCCCCATTCTAAAATGCCAAACATCCAAAGTAGCCTTATTTCCCATGTCAGCAGAATTTATTGAAAGTTTGGAATTTAAAGGAAAAACATGATCTAAGTGGTTTGATTTCTGGACTTTGATGTTGGTGAGATTGAAGCAATAAAGGCCATCTCTAATTGTCCCTCTGAGCAGTACCATTCTTGTGACTGGATCCTTCACAACACAAGAATAAGTGTGAAACTCAAAAAATACTTTGTCTTGGCAAATTGAAACACATTAATTAGGTTCTTTGTAATGGATGGGACGTGAAGGAGATTTTTAAGTAAGAAGGATGGATCAGAGTCCTTACATGGAGAAGATTTAACAAATGAGTTACCATAGTGAGATATTGACAAACCCGTGCTATTTCCCATGTGGATTTTATCTCCTCCTTGATAATCTGTTAACATATTGAGGTTGCTGAAATCATAAGTGATGTGATTTGTAGCCCCTGAGTCCAGATACCAATAAATATCATCCTTAACCTCATGATCCATCCCACTTGAAACATTAGCACTTATTTGAGTGTTCTGATGCAGATTTGCTTGATGACCTGAGCTACTCATGGGGGAAAAATCCATATTCATCCTCTGATAGCATTTGTTTGAAGTGTGCCCAGTAAAGTGGCATATTTGCACTTAGGTTTATAGAAGCTTCCTCTTCCTCCTCTGACTCTATAATTTCCACCTCTGAAGGAGCCACCTCTTCCTCTATAGCTTGATCCTGATGTGCCTTGAGAGCCCCTGCCTCTATTTGAGTAATAAAAGTTTGATCTACCTCCTATATCTCCAGGGTGACATTCACAGAGAAACCACTTTCTTCTGCAGTCTCAAATTGATTTTCCAATGTCTCCAGCCTATTTTCAAAGTTGAGAAGGATAGAGTGAGCTTCAGTGAGTGTTATGGGATGAGTGGGCCCCCTTGATGTAAGAGAAACCAGAACTGGATTATATTCAGGACCAAGGCCTCTAAGTATGTAAAGGACTTGATCAGACCCATTGACAGTCTCTCCAGCTGCAGACAGCAAACCAAAACAAGACTTGATTTTCTTGAGAAAATGTCTCATGCTCAAACTTCATTTCTTAAAAATCTGCAGTTGTACCCTTATTTGCATCAATTTTGCTTTGTTTTGATTAGCAAAAGTTTTCTCAATAGATCTCTAGATGTCTGAAGCTGTAGTGAGCCCCACTGTGGTGATGAGTAAGCTTTCTGTGAGAGAAGATAAGATCCATGAAACCATAAGCTGATCTTGCCTTTTCCAATGAACATAAGCTGGATTCAAGGCTTGATCTGCTTCTCCAGTTGCTACAATGTGTTGACTTGGTGCTTTAATATCTCCAGTAAGATATCCTTCCAATCCATAACCCGCTGCTGCAGCCTAAGTTTGTTGTCTCCATAATAAATAATTATTATCGGACAACTTAATTAAAATAAGCTGTGATTGAGGTTGTATGATTTGATCATCCATGATTTTATATGAAATAACAAAACAAAACAAAAAGATTGTGGTAGTGAAAACAATGGATCAGAGCGCAGATGGCTTCGATACCATGTCAAACAAAAGGAGCAGCATAAAGCTGCTAAAACAAAAAAAAGATGAAAGCTTGAACATTGAATAAGTATGCAAACAAAAGTGGTTGTGCATTCATTAATTGATAATAAAGTAGGTTTACAATGTGTCTATATATAGCTACCAAACCCTAAAGGAAGCCACTAGAAATTTCATATGTGTACACTTTTCATTTGACACAAGACAAGAAAAGATATTAGTCACCAATGGCATGGTGAGCTGTCAATATATGCTTACGTATGCATGAGCTCCGCATGGATCAGTTTCTGTCTTTTACTGCTAAACACATTTTCAAGTTCGTGCAATAGGTTCGAGCTGCTAGTGTAAGATGAGAATTAAACTTGAAACATCGACCATCGGATGTTACTCTTTTCGCACTTTGATTCTTGTGACAATAAAATATTAAGGTTGCATTTGGATGGAAGTTAATGTATTTGTTTGGAAGAATGCTTTCAATTAACTCCATAAAATGTATATAAAAAATTCACAATAACCACTGAAAGATTTAGCTTGAAAATAAATAAGCTCAATGGATTTTTATTAAGAAAGATTTAAGGTTCTTAACTTTATTTCAGTCTAAACGAGGTCCATAATTTAAAAAATAATAATTTGAGTTTATTTGTTTGATTTTCTTGTTTTCAAATGTACAACGAGTAGTGCTTATTTATAAAAAAAAGTGTGTTTTTTTCAAATACACAGTGTAGTAACCTTTTATGTTGAAATAATATAGTTTGCTAATTATTTTTTAATGATATAATCGCAAGTGTACAATATAAATGTAAAATATGGATGAGTAAGGTCGTATTTCATTAGAATCAATGATTTTGAGTAAACAAGTAATATAACTATGATAACCTAATTTTATTTAGAAACTCATATGACTAGATTGATTTTGTTTTGTCGATAAATGATCAACGAACATGAAAAATATTAAACTAATATAACTAGTTGTCAAGTTCAATATTGATGTCAAAGCAAAGAGAATGAATTATGACAAAATGGTGTTATGAAACTTCGAATCAATGAATGATTCAATGCAATGTTATTAAACTCATCAAGTATCATTTTTGTCTCAATCCATTATAAGTTAATCATGTAAATAGTTAACCTTTCTGTCGAAGTTCTTAAACCGTTGATCATGAGTACAAAATACTCTCTCTCATCAAAATTGTATTTATAACTCCAAAAAGTTTAAAAGATTTATAAGTTTCACGTATAATTTCAAAACCCTCAGTCTTGTTGATTATCGTGTTTTGTATTTGAAAGTCTGGGAATAATTCTTATCTCTCGATTTGATTTATTACAACCAAACAATCATAAAAGATGATCAACCAATTACGATATAAAACAATAATTCACAAACATAAAAATAATAGAAGGATCATACTTCACTTTATAAAAAATCAAAAAGTATCAAGCTTTTATCATTTCTAACCTCAAAATACTAAGAAAATTAAATGTGCATAGCTAAAATGTAATTCAGACAATTCATCGACCAGTTCATGAACAATAAAAAGAAATAAAGAAATCAAAACCTGAGAATTCACGAAGTGATTTGTCGTTCTTCGTGTTCCTTGCCAAACTTGCTCACAATCTTTACGAACTCACTCAAACCCTCACTATGATATATTTTATGGCTCCCAAGATGCCTTTTGACGGTTTTCCAGCTCCCTCTTAAATCTATTTGTCAAAACCTTGGCCTTAAAAGTGGAGTATGTCAATTTGAAATGTTTATGGGCTCTTCGCGGGTTGGGTCGCGACAGCTACGTAGGGGTGAGCAGAAATAATGGGTACCCGAAACCGCACAAGACCCGCCGGGTCCAATCCCGGAACTGGACCCGCCGGTACCAGTTCTAGTTCCAAATTCTTGGAACCGATCATAACCAGTTCCGGTTCTGGGTCCAGACTTTTGAGACCCGGTACCCAGCGGGACCGGTTCTGAGACCGGGTACCCATTGGTACCGGTTCTTGAACCGGGTACACAGTACCAAGTCTTTAATATTATAGCCCAACCCAAGCCCATTCACTCTTACCTTATTAAGTCCACTGACTCTTGCTTCCAAACAATACCACACAAATATCACTCAAAACCTAGTTTTGTTTCTCCGCCGTCAAACTTCCATTTTCATTGTGTCTCCAAATGTTCCTTGTTTGCTGCTCATTATTGGATAATAATAGGCAAAAATTACTCACTGACTCCCTAACTTAAGGTATTTATCTTTCTTTTTTTGTTTTTCTTTCTCCGTGAATTTTGAATCTTTGGTTGTTGGGTTTGGATGTGTAACTTTCCCTTTTCGCTTTTCCATTTTTTTCTGCTTCTGCTAATTTTCTCCAACAGAATGAAATGGATTAACTATAATGGCGGTGGGAATTTCATTTCCCAGTTATGAGCATCTGTTTTTTTTTTCTCTTTCTTTATCCCAAAACAAAATGAAAGTAATGAGGCTTTCGTGTTCTTATAAATTGAAATTGAATTGGCCGAGTGTAAACTTTAAGGTAATTAATTTTTTTTTTACCCCAATATACTGGTCTTGTGTGAAAAGTTTCAAACACATTATTTACTAAATTTCACTTTTTTAATTATCACCAATCCACCACAAGTTGGGCAATTAAACGGGCCAGGTTAGTGATGATGATAAAATGAATACACTCTCCTGCACAAATTACTGATATAACGAATATTAATTGTTTAATCAATGAACGATAGTCATTAACAACCCACACTGACTTAATTAATAATTATTGAAGGGCATTAAGATATATTAATTTTAAGTTTACTTCTTTCTTAAAAAAAAGAAAGATTAATTGAGTGGAACCAGGTACTCGGTTTTGGAACCGGTTCCCACCGGTTCCAAAACTTTTGGACCCGGTTCTCTTTTGTTGGATCCGGTTTTAACCGATTCCGATACCGGTTCCAAGAGAATTGACCGGGTAACCAGTTCCGCTCACCCCTACCGCTACGTGGTTCACGACGTCTATATTTAAAAACTACCCACTAGATCAGGCGGTGTCGTGGTCGTGATGACAAAGCTTAAA
Source organism: Phtheirospermum japonicum (assembly GCA_014905375.1). Lineage (NCBI taxonomy): Eukaryota > Viridiplantae > Streptophyta > Magnoliopsida > Lamiales > Orobanchaceae > Phtheirospermum > Phtheirospermum japonicum. The sequence goes on from BMAC01000840.1 coordinate 262,335, forward strand.
TTCTGCCATTTTTCATGGTCAAGGTCACGATCGCGATAGTTGACCAGTATCGTTAACTTTCAATGCATATTTTGAATTATTCTAGAGCCGATCTCATTTTCAGGTCCATTAGACTCCAAACTTCAGTACTTCAATCCAAGACTCTTGATTCTTTACTACTTTATGCTCCTCAATCCCTATTTGTGCCAAAATTGATTTTTTAAAAAATCCTACAGAACAAACAAGTATGTAATGATTTCCAAAAAATATGAAATAAAGGCAAAACAAGTTGTTAATGTATAATTTATAGTTAAGATTTCAGCAAATGAAACTCTAATGTGCACAGAGAATTCGTGTTTTTTCAACTCCCCCAAATTTAATTATTAGTAGTCTTGACCAGTTTATCTAAATCAACAAAACTCTAAGGAAATCAGAAATCAAATATGCAATTTACAAGAAGAATTATGAAACTCAATAATAATAAAGTAATCTAGCATCCAAGTCTCACGAATCCTCCAAACTCCGATCGAATTTCACCAAATTCATAAAAGAAGTTATTCACGACCTCATAATGTATGCAATATCACTCATCACTCGTGTATAAGGGCATGTATACGCTCAAATCAGTTTAGGAATATGCTTAACCCATAAGATTCCCCTTCATCTATGATCTCCACCATGCACAAGAAATGTATGTGAGTTGTGAATCAAAAAGATCATTTTAAAGGTTGTTACGTAGGGTCTTTGGTAATATATGAAATATTTGAATAAAAGTGATTGTCATACAAACTAACGTACAAAATACCATGATTATCGCTAAACATTTAAAACACTTTAAGCTATGAACTTCACCTTATCCTAAAAACCTAAGAATGTAGAATAATGCATTTATAATGTAGGCTAAACCATTTTTATTCCTAACAACTGTTATTTAAGGCTATTTTATCTGGTTCCTTTATTCTAATAAAAATAGTCTTTATAACGTAGGCTCTATAATCAACCCTATCGTCAAAGTTCCTTATATTTCTTTATAAATTTTCTTATTTTATATTATTTTTAAAACTTCGACGCCTAATTTTATTTACAAAATCCCTTCACCATCTCAACTTCATTCAACCAACGTAAACAACCACTCTCATCAACATATAGAATCTATACTTACTTTTCTCGAGAGTGTAAGATAAAATCAACTCAATTTGTAATTATGTAGCTAAAAAAATATGATAATAAGATAATTATTTAATTTGTAATAACTTATTTGTGTAAGGCTAAAATGATGTCATAAAAACCGCCTAAAATCATTTTCACAAATCACATGCATTAAGACCACAATCAAGACTAAGGTAAGTTTTTGCGTTTTTGCAAATTCATGAAGATACTCTCAAGACATAGGAACAATTATTTATATAATATGAACTCACCAGTTATGTCAATTGAATACAATAAATGCAAATTCATGAAGGTTCTACAATTCCAAAGAGTTTGTTATCAATCATTAATTCGGCTACTAGACTCCCAAATTTCTAAATCAAATAACTTAATAAACTCTCAGTTTCACCTATTATTTTGACACTCCAACATAGTGGACTTGACCCGGCTCTTCTAAAAACCTACAAACTTAAAAATCAAAACCTTAAACTTGCTAAAGCGATATAAATTCTAACACGCCACTACATGAATGCAAGATAAGGTATGTATCTAACTTGTACGAACACCTCACCCCCAATTTTAATCAAAATTATATGCAAGTCAAGGCAATGCATATAAATTTTAGAACTAGAGTTAGAAAATGTACAAAAAATACTTTAACTGAAAGGTGGACAACACTTTGGGTGCCAAAATGTGATTTCAAGCATCTTATCACCTTGGTCATTCGCCTTTGAATTACCAAGCGTAAAACCTACATTAGTTTCTTATTGAAATATTATATCATAAAAAGAAATCAAAATCATAACAAGAAAAAAGAGATGGTATAATATGAGATTCCGTAATGGGAGGGAGTTTAGTGTAAGAATAGTGATCCACATCTTTTATCAACTTACACTCCCCAGTCTCGCCATTCTCAAATCGTGACTTTTTATAAATAGAAAATATGGTTCTCTCATCATTCACCCTCAATGTGAGTCCTCCCTTCCTCACATCGATCAACGCTCCACCTCTAGCTAAAAATGGACGTCCAAGAATCAAAGGGACATTTCTATCCTCTTACATATCGAACACCACCAAATCCACATGAAAGTAAAATCATTAACTTTAACTAACATATCCTCTACAATGCCTATTGGATATATCATAAATATATTGGTCATTTGATGGACAATTGTATTCAGCTTGATAGTCCCAATCTTCAACTTCTTCATGATCGACGATGGCAACAAGGGATCATAAACTATCCAAATTATCATACTTCAATGGTAACTTCTTTTGAATTACCGCGTTGCATTCTTTGGTGAGATTCACCGTCTCGTACTCCTCCAACTTCTACTTCTTCACAATTGCTTTCAAGAACTTTGCGTAGTTGGACATTCAATTTTGCTCTTTGTTCACCTTAGACGTGTCCAGACGGTTCGAACCGCCGGTTCGGTTTCGGCAGAAACCTCGAATCGGTACCGAACCGTGAAACCGGCCGGTTTGCGGCAGTTCGCAAAGCACCGGTTCACGGTTTGGTCTTGGTTCGGTTTGGACAGTTTGGCCTTTTTTTTTTAATATAAAAACTCATATGTTTTGGATTTTTGAAGTTAAAATATATTTTTTAAAATGTATAAAAAATGAGAAAAATTATATTAGAAGAGTTTTAAAATTTTGAAGTTAGTGGGAAAATATAACAAACACTTTGAAAATTTGAATTTATTAAAAAAAATATGAAATTGAGCCATTTAAAATATTTGAAGTTAAAATAAAAAAAATTATATTAGAAGAATTTCAAAATTTCGAAGTTAGTGAGAAAATATAACAAATACTTTGAAAATTTAAATTTATTAAAAAAAATAAAATTGAATCATTTATAATATTTGAAGTTAAAATAAAAAAAAATTATATTAGCAGAATTTTAATAAATTCAAAAAAATAAATTGGACTTGAACTATTTTCAAATATTTGAAGTTAAAATTTGAAATTTTAATTTCAAATAATTGAAGATAGTTGTCTACGTATCCCTTACCTTGGGAATCAAAGTCCACGTAGTTCTCACTTACCTTGGAATCGGAAGCGGTGGTGCGGAGGGTACCATACTCATCCATTTACTGACTCGTTGCTAGATCTCGTAGTATCATAATACGTCTCGCTCTCTTCATCTTCACTAAGAATGTTTTTTTATTTCCGTCGATCGGCGTTGACCCAATCATGCAATAACATTTGATACTCGAGATTGTGAGGTGTAAGTTTGGATCTCCGCTCGTCCAGCATGTACCCCCCTTCACTGAATGCTTGTTCGGCTGAAATAGTTGATACGGGAACTGCCAATATCTCCCTCGCAATGATGTTAACAACGGGATAAAGTGATTTCCTCAATGCCCACCAATTCAAAATATCAAACTCGTTGTCGGCTTCATTTCCCCCCAACGTTCCATACTCAAAAGTCGTTGTTAGATAAGCTTCAAGTTCTCGATAAGGGTTAGAACCGAATGAATAACCCGTACGCCCCATTCGTGACTTTTTTTGTTTCAAAAAATCTTGAAATCCTTCAATTTCATCGTCGCCGACACCACTTCTACTAGGATTACAACTTCTAGTAGAAGTTTGTCGCCCGGAACTCATAGGAAGAGGACCATCAAAACTTATACTATATTCTTTAAATATATCATATAAAGACTTTTTCACATTTTGAATAATATTTTCAACGGAAGGATATTCATACTCTTCAAACGGCAATAAAGCATCATAATAACTATTAAGATAAAATTCTAAACCACTTTCTCTATTATTAGGATCTAATAATGTAGCAACTAAAAATATACTTGGAATGTAATGAAAATACTTCAACCATTTTCGTTTCATAGAAATAACACATTCTTCCAATCGTTCATTTTTCATGCACTCCTTAAAGACGAATGCAATTTTAACACAAATTTCAACAACAATGTGAGAAGTAGGATAATAAATACCGGAAAATAAACTAGTAGCATCATTAAAAACCTTTAAAACTTTTTTCAAATAATTACACGTAGACCATTGGTTTGTATATAACATTACTCCGGTTTCTTGTTGGGCAAAAAACGAACACAAAACCTCTCTATACGAATATTTATCTTTCAATAATTTATATGTTGAGTTCCAACGAGTAGGCACATCGGTTGAAAAAATTTTAGGTTCAAACCCGTTTTCCCTACAAAATCTTGCCCATTTTTGTTGCAAAGATTTATTTCTATGAATACACGCGACCGCCGCTTTAATTGGAGAAAGTTCATTTTTTAAAACATTCAAACCATCTTGAGCAAACAAGTTCAAAATATGGCATATGCATCTAATATGAAAGAACAATCCACCAATAGATGGTTTACAAATACTAATAAGCTCATTAACGCTCGCCGTATTAGAAGTTGCATTGTCAAATGAAATATAAAATATTTTTTCAACTAGACCATACTTGACAAATCAAATGAATTAATTGACAAATATTATGTGCATTGTGAGGAGCTTTAAAATCTTTATATGCAAGCAAACATTTTTGTAAAGTCCATGAATTATCAACACAATGACATGTAACACCCATGTAAGAGTTTCGTTCCCAATGATCACTCCAAACATTCGAGCAAATTGAAACTTTGTTTGGTAAACTAGAAAATTCATTACATAAGTTTAACTTATATTCACCAACAACTTTTTTAATATCACGAGTAAGGGTAGAGCGTGAGACTCTCGTACTCGAGGGATTAAAAGAAAGTTGGGTGAACTTTTCATATAAATACTTTTTTAATATCACGAGTAAGGGTAGAGCGTGAGACTCTCGTACTCGAGGGATTAAAAGAAAGTTGGGTGAACTTTTCATATAAATCATCATTGGCAAAGTTAAAAGGAAGAGATCTAGAAGAAATAAATTTTGCTAATTCCTTTCTATGAGTAGCGTCGGAATATGTAAATAAAGAAGAGGAGTTCGTACTTACTTGTCCTCCTTGTAGTTGCATTTGAGTCCTATCGATGCCGACTTTGTCGGGGTGTTTGTTGTTGAGATGGTTGTGTATATTCTCATATCCTCCTCCTTCTAGAAATTGGTAAGTTGATGTACAATAGTTTCAAGTGACACGGTACCTCCTTTTTCATTTTTTGCCGTCTTCCGGAGGTGGCTCGTTTGCGGGTGGCGGGATCTCGATTTTTCGAAAATGTTTCTTGAAAATGTCAGATTTTAACTCCGTTGTTGCCCGAGAACGAGTTCTTGGGTTTCTTGGAGGAGGCAATTCATCCTCTTCTTCAATGGGTATGGGCGGCACTTCTTCACCGGCAAAGGCGGCGGCGACTCGATAAGTTCGATCAATGTCGATATCACTCCAGTCTTCGTCAATGTCGATGCGATTAGGATTGTAGTCACCGACTGAAGGGGAGTTACCTTGTGATAAGCCAATGATATGGACATTGGCGTCGTCATCGAGTGCTATACTCTTCCCCTTATCGGCTCGACGAGAACGAGAAGAACCTCCACGGCTTGACATTTTTTTTAGAAGTTAAGATTAATTAATATAAAAAAAATAAGAAATAGTAGTAATGGGCTAAAGTAGTAGGATCATAACTAGAAAGTACGAAATATATTTGGAATTATAACACTAAACTTAAATAAGTTTAGTTTAGAATTAGGAAGGCTTGATAATAATTAAAGAATCTTAGTAAATCACAAAATTTGCAAAAAGGGACAATGTAGAATAGAGAGATTATAGAAGATGAAAGATTGGTGTGAGAGAAATGAGTTGGGAATGGGGGGTATTTATAGGAGTGAAAAAATCAAAGGGGCGGATAAACCGCCGGTTTTGGACCAAACCGCCCAGTTTCGGTTCAAACCGGCGGTTTGAATCAACGGTCACTTGATCTCGACCGTTGATCATCAACGGTCACAAGATCAAGACCGTTGATTTCAAACATCTCGCTGACCACTCAGTCGATCGACTGAATTTTTTTTTTTTAAACCGGCGGTTTGAACCGCCGGTTTACGGTTTGGGGTATGGGGAAACCGGAACCGGCCCGCCTTAACGGWGGTTGCGGYTCCGGTTGCGATTTAAACCGTGGTCAACGRTTTYCGCAACYGTTGACCGCCGGTTCAAACCGGCGGTTTGTCCGGTTYCYSCAAACCGGTGGGCACGTCTAGTTCACCTTCTCCGCCTCCTTTACAATTGTTCCATGTTCATCACTCGATCTTTTTGGACAATCGTACTCTTTGCCACTCCAAAGATGATGCACTGCTCTGTTGGGTGCAACTCCTTATTACTTGGAACTTTAACCTTCTATAATTGGTTTTCCATGATGATTACCAACTGAGAAACTTGCGTCTATAGTGCGTTCATATAGGTCTCAAATGAACCATTTAGTTGAACCAAGCTTGCCTTAATTCTATCAAGTCTCACCTCATTTTTCTCAAAATAGGCCTTTACATCACCCATAAAAGAGGTGAACATGTCTTCAATGCTCAAACTTCCCATTGTTAATAACTCCATTAGTAACTAAAAACCCCAAAGGTGGTTGCAGTGCATTTGGGATTAGCGTAGGATAAATTTTGGGTGAATTAAGATACGTGGATGGTATTAATTTACTTCTTGATTACTTTGGTTATTATTGTTGAAATGTCTATGGTTCACAAAACTCACATCTTGGATTGACCCATGCATGGCAGCTCCAACTAACTGCCTCATCAGGATTTCGTGGCTAGGTGACAACAAAATCTTGAACTTACTATTCATGACTGCTATTTGTTGTGTCAAAACGGCATTGCCTCATTCTCATTCACTGCCACTACTTTCTTTAAAATCGAACTTTCCGAAAGCTATTGACATTTATTCCACCATCTCTTCCTGAAAGTATTGATTACATAAACAGTTCTCCATGCCAATAATGCGCCTCCCGCTGAGGCATCTATCATGATCTTCATTTGTTTGCCCAAACCATTATAAAGTACCAAACTTGTTGATCATTTGGAAAGTCGTGTCGAGTACACTTCCTCAAAAATTCTCTAAATCTCTCACATGCCTCATTCAATCTCTCTCCATCGAGTAGACGAAATTAGGTAGTCTCACTTTTTAACTTCAATGTCTTGCTCGGAGGGAAGAACTTGAAGAAAAACCTTTGGAACATTTCTGCCCATGTGTCTACAGTTCCAAAGCCCAACATGTTTTATCAAAACTTGGCCTTATCCCTCAAAGAAAATGGAAAAAGGCGAAGCGTAATTGCATCTTCTGGAACATCATTCATTTTAATCGTTCAACATCTCGAGAAATTTTGTTAAGTGTGCATTTGGATTAGCGGCAGCACCTCCACCGAATTAGTTTTGTTAAACCATAATGATCAACCACATCTTCAATTCAAAATTATTGGCATTAACTGTTGGATCATTAGCTCCTCCCTATGCTCGATTTCTGTTGGGTTGAAACATTATTTAAATCGGTGATTCATTCTGTGCGGGTGGTGGTGCTTATTGTTGGAATTGTGCTTTAAGTTCTTGACGTTACCCTTGAAGTTAGTTGACTTGGTCGTTCAAATAAACTTTTTGTATGTTTGTCATCTTCGATCTAACTTTGTTGAGTTGTTCCGACGATTAGTCACATCAATCTCGGGATTAAGGCTTTCTAAAGGTGGCCCTTTAGAACATGTTTGCATACACTACCTACAATCCACTCAAATCAAACTTCAAAAAGAAAGAAAAATTAAAAATACTAGTTATATTATATCTAGTATTTATTATATAGTTATTGACTCTAATCAATTGGTACCTGTCAACAGTGCCAAAAACTTGTTTGCTATTTTTTTATTTTTTTTGATGATCTAACCGTAAGTTGGGTGTATATGTAGAATACAGGCGAGTAAGGTCATATCCCATAAAGATCGATGACTTTGAATTAAAAAGTAATATAACTATAATAACTTGATTTTATTTAAACTCATACAACCAAATTGATTTTATTTTGCCGATAAAAGATCAACAAACATGAAAAATAATAAACTACAATAACTAGTTTCTAAGTTCAATATCAATGCCAAAGCAAAGAGAATGAATTACAAGAGAAGAGTATTTTGAGATTTCGATTCAATGCATGATTCTATTATTTCAACTCATCAAGATTATTATTTTTGACTCATTCCATTATAAGTTAACCACGTAAATAGTTTAATCTTTTTTTTTTTTTGAAATAATTAAATCGTTGATCATACGCACAAAATAATATCTTTATTCAAAATTATACTTATAACTTCAAAAAGTTTACAAGATTTATAAACTTCACGTATAATCTCAAATCTCTCGCTCTTATTGATTATCATGTTTTGTATTTGAAAGTATAAGGATAAATCTTATCTCTCAATTTGATTTATTACAACCAAACAATCATAAAAGACGATCAACCAATTACATTATATAGCAATGATTCACAAACAAAAAAATAATTGAAGGATTATACTTGACTGTATTGAAAATAAAGCATCAAATTCTCATTGTTTCTAACCTTGGAATGCTACTAGCTATACATTGCAAAAATGTTATTCAGACAATTCATCGAGCAGTTCATTAGCAATAAAAATAATAAAGAAATCGAAACACAATAATATTGGAAGCTATTTGTCATTCTTTGTGTTCCTTGCTCACAATCTTCAAGAACTCACTCAAATCCTCACTATGATATGTTATGTGGCTCCCAATGTCTTTAGTAGGTTTTCCACCTCCTCTCTTATAGTTATCAATCAAGATCTAGGCCTTAAGTTTGGAGTAATGTCATTTTATAATGTTTATGGGCTCTTTGCGGGCTGGGTTACAACCGCTTACGAGTCGTGACGCCCATATAGAAAAATCGCATGCTGGTTGGGGCGGTGTCGCGGTCGCGATGACAAAGCTGAAGTTCCGGTGATTATAACGGACACGACCATTGACTCTTAGTGCAGATCTTGAATTTTTTGTGGGTTGATCTTGTATTCAGGTCCATTAGACTCCAAACTTCAATTTTTCAACCCAACACTCTTGATTCTTTACTCTTTTGTGCTCTTCAAGTCAAATTCGTGCTATTGATAAAAAAATTAATAATAATAATTACAGAACGAATAAACACGTAATAACTTTCTAATAATATGAAATAAAGTGAAAACAAGATGTTAATACATAATTTATAGTCAAAATTTTAAATAAATACACATTAATATGAACGTAAAAATTGTGTTTGTGAAATATCCAATATTTATTTAGACTTAAATTTATTCATATGTAGTATTGCAAGTAACGTAGTTATTTTGCTAAAAGAATCTCAATTAAAACTTCTAAAACTCTAAATCGAGTATATGTTCAGCAAAAAAAATTAAAAAGAAAATCCTTATATGTTATATCAAAACACACGAGGCATACCCAAAAGTCTCTTATAGTCTTATGTTTTATAATTTGCATAGGACATGTCTTATGTGAGACCAACTCACTGTAAAATGAGTAAGACAAAAAAACTATTTTTGTATAAATATAATATTACTCAACATAAGTATAATACTTTTATTGTTTGAAGTAATACTTTATTTATGCTTAAAAATTATTACCTTTTGATTTTTTTTTAAAGAAAGTATCACCTTAATTTTCTCTGCCCCTCACATAATTTTTGATACTTTTGGCATACTAACTAAGTCTTGATCCTAAATACAGTTCTTTACTCGGCCTTTGGTCTAATTGATCTATAACCCTTTAATCCTAACAAAATTTGATTCATATATTGGCATAAAAAGAGCTCGTAAGAGCGATTGCTTAGTAAGGTTCTTCAAGTGGCCTTTGCTACAGGTTAAGAGAATTATAAATTGTAAATGAAAATATTTACCAACAAAATTTAAAACTGATTATAAATATCGGTAAATTAAAAATGTATTGATAATTTATCGGTATAATTTGAGGGGGGAAATTATTTATTTTGTCAGTAGTTTGTCAGCAGTTATAAAATTTTGTTATAACAATTTATGCGTGTAAATTGTATGTTTTTCTTTTTTTTTTCTATTTCTTTTTAGTGCTTAATTGATCTAAAAGCCTTATTAATCCTAGCAAACTTTGATTCATATATTGCACATAATAACCCTTTCATTAATTGGCTCTTGGTTTTTGCAGCACTATTTATAATGGTGAGAATTACTTATTTCTGCCCAAGTTTCTTATTCCTTCTAATTAAAAACAAAATTAATAAATAAAGATTTAAATTAACAAAGGCCAGAGAGATTTCTATTACACTACAACTCTAGCAGATATTAAAAAAAATCTCTAGTTTGCATAACACTGCATGTGAACAAGATCCCAATAACTGGATCTGCTTTTTCTTCCATGTTAAGAATAAACCCTCTTGATTATGGCTTGTCTAAAGTATATTCCAGATTCAATCCAAGAAAAAAAAAATTAAAAAAAAAAGAGGAACAAGAAGAATAATAATAATCAGCTTCCAGCCTCAGAAATGCTTTTTAATGATGGTTGCCAGGCCCTGGATTTAGACACAGCTGAGTTTATTACTTGTGTATTATTTCTTGACCTGTGCCTTTCATGTTTTGCCTGAAAATACATGGACAAAAACTAATTAATTATGATATGAGACAAATAATTATTGCAACTATGAGCTGTATATATGGCAAAAAAATATAAAATTGTCTTTCCTATACAAAAGTAACTATTTTTTTATTTTTTTAATAAGATAGCTAATTAATCAATTCATGTTAATAATTACTTGTGTTGACCTGTATGTGTACTATTTCTTCTTTCTTTAATTAGAATTATTGGCGCAAAAATAATTCCAAGATCTATAATTCAACTCATTAATTAGAAAATTATATAGTCCAAATAATTATTTACAAAAAATATACTAAAAAACAACAATTTATATATTGACTTATGGGGTGGGGCTATAAAAAGTCAAGTTTTACCAAGAATTCTTTTAATAATCAGAAACAAATGGAATCTCAGAAGTAGTTGGCATTAAAAAACTAAATTAAGAAAATGATCTAATCAGGAAGGTACAACAAAACTAATAATTTAATGAGTTCCTCTGGAATTTAATCGCATGAAATTAAAAAAATAATAATAATAATAATATTCACCTGCTTAGTCTTCTCCATTTCATGGTTTTTCCTAATTACTGCCTCAAATTCTGAACTTATTTTCTCTGTCATGATATTTCCATGTTTGGTCTTGGCTTGCTTTTTTGCCAACACCCCTTTCATTACTTCTGCAATTAAAAAATATAAAAAATTAAATAAATTTAATTTATTCCTAAAAATAAAAATATCCGAACCCAAGCATAAATAAATAAATAAAAGAATTAGCAAACAAACCTTGAGATGTGACGAGTCTATAGACATGGCCAAGAACAAGAGTGTCAGTTGGCCTAAGAAGCTTAATCCGGGTTATCCTAAGAGGGGTATTTTTGTTATTATTTACACTACTAATGCTGTTTTTGTCGGTGGCGGCGGCGGCGGGGGATGAATACAAGGTGGTGGTGAGAAGAAGTGCCACATAATGGCCAGGATTCATCTTCATAATCTCACTTGCACCAATTGGCCAATACATTCTATCCACTCTACCACTTGGGTGTTGTATAACTAAACTTGCATTATCAATTGCTTGACAATTGCCCATTTCTTGAATATATTTTTTTTATATTCTTTGTGTTATATGAAAAGGAAGGAGAAAGGAAGAAAATTTTGAGCAAAAACTAGTTAAGATGGAAATGTGAAGTTTTTTCCAACTCTTTATAGCCACACCCCACTATTCTTGAGCATGACCTCACCAATCTATATAACACCCCACCCCACCCCAACACAACCCACCCCCCTTTAAAAAATCATGCCAAAGGAAAAGAATATTTTAAGAAATGATCAGTTGTTGTCTTTTTAATTATTTTAATAAAGGGAATACTTTATTGGGTAAGCTAACATGTTCTTACTATTTTTTCGATGTGTGTACTAGGTAAATTTTCGATTTTGACGCGATAATTTTCATACCAAAATTTTATGCGACATGTTTATTTGTATCAAATTCAAATTTCGAATTTGTTTCGAATTTGAGACATTTGACTTTAACGACTCATCTTACTCCAGTTGGAACATTTTGTGACAATAAAATTTGTGTTTTGCTTTTAAGTCAATGTGGGAAGGTCCTTAGGACCACTTAGTGCTAAATGATGAATATGCAAGCCCCTTCTCTTTTCACATGTAAATACTTTTTAATACATTAAAATCATGCGAGCCATAATGGATATAGCTTTTCTTTTTTAATCAATATAATAGAAGTCGCTTAATTAGTCTATAAAATCCCCTTTTTTCTTGAAATTGGGATCTTTGATCTTTTCCATGCAAGAACACAAATATTATTGTAATTCTTCTATGATGGTGGGGTTTTCTAGTTTTGGTAAAACTTAACAAAACATTTCTACAAACAGCTGTTGTGCATTGCTATGAATGGAAGATGATGATGTTTAAATAGTAAGCGAATATTTATTTGCACGTAAAGGAGGTTACAATGCCTAGGTAACACGGCCATAGGTAGGTTTTATACTATCTTAGTAAAACATTACAACAAATTCATCAATTCATTTGCACACCTATTCTTTGTCTTATTTACTTACCAATATTCCCTTTACAATCTTTCTAACCTAAAATTCTTAAAAATGATAATGCTTAGTACCACAAACTTCATATAAATATTCTTTTTGTAAATTTTAATATTGTGAAGTAGTAAGCTGCAAAGTTTAATGGAATCTTGAATATACCATGGGCGGTAACTTCAGGGGCAAAGTGTAATTTAAAGAGTCAATAACTGATTTTAAATTAATTGATTAAAATGTGATTGAATGCTAATTTATTAATGTAAATATATAAATATTATTCATAAATAACAAGAAAAACATAAATAAATAAATCTATACTAATAACTAAAGACTTCCTAAAATAATTTTTAAAAAATAAGAAAATATAAGAAAAACGCTTATAATAATAAACAAAATATTTCTAATGTCCAAGTACAATATTTTCGTAAAATATAAAATAATATATTAATTTAAATATATTACAATATAAAAGGATAAAAATATTTTTTTCCAATAAGTTAGAAGTTTATTAAAAAAATTACCATTTGTAGTTTTTATTAAATGGGAGCTTATTAAGTATAATAAATAGTAGATACTCATTCAGAGTTCTTACCAAATATCTTTTTAAAAATGTATTGATAGAGAACAAATTATAAGTTAATTCAAAACGTCCAAACAAATAGGGCGGTAATTGTGTGGATAAGTGCAAAAAGAAAATTTACTTTTAGAATTATATTTTTGAAAAATAAAAAAAGGGACCTATACTTTTAATATGTTCCAAGAATCCAAGGACAGCAAAGTATGTTTTTGAGATGGGCTTAGCATTTTTTATTTTTTTTTTTACAGCATATTTATCTGTTACAATAAAATAAAATTGTCCCAAAATATCCGCATAACGCAATAATTGGAGTCGAGCGTGGTTGAGCTCCCCAAGGGCCAATGCTGAGTGAGAGAGACGTTTGTCATTGCCCACCAAACCTCAGGCGTGAAATTCTATGGTCACGCACCCAACTGCATGTCCAATAAATACCCATTTGTTAATGTTAATTTAGCCCATAATCTAAAGAAATATGTATATATATTAAATTATATTTGAGATTGTTTATTTTATTAATTGAATTTATTTCGAATGAGCTCTAATTGAACATTCCCTCCGTCCCATCAAGATAGTTCAGTATTTTATTTTCGTCCGTCCCACAAATATAGTTCAGTTATTATATTTAACATTCATTAAGTTTTCATTTCTACATGTATCCTTAATTAATATTCTTGAAATACTAGTATTGTACATGATAATTTGAAAATTGATAATTACAATATAAAATCTTACTTATTCCAATAACAAATATACTAATTTCAACACTGATTTCTATAAGCATTAATTGACATTTAATAAATTCAAAAAGGGTATAATTGAAAAATACTAACTAAATTAATAATTTAACTATATAAATTATTCATTTCTTAATCTGTGTAAATTAAACGCAGGATTATCATTTTGGGATCGAGAGAATAACATAATATTTCCAACCGAATTTTGTACTTTTTTTTTTCTTCTTATTTTCACATAAATTGAACAAAAAATGTGGAAAATTTTAATTAGTTATATTAACAAATCTAATTTTTATAATATATATAAGCTCTCTTCATAGAGCATGCAATAGAGATCCCACACCACAACACATTAGCAATAAGTGATTGTCGCATGTGAAGGCCTGAGCACTCATTTCATATCCTTGTGAGCTTTTCTACAATAATAATAATATATCACTGTATCAGAAAAATATATATTAAAAAAAACAGGTTTTGTCCATTTCCATGCCAGCTTTACCACTACATTTCCTGCCATTTCAGGATTACCCTTTCATGAAAATGGCAAACATACATTCTACCACCTCTGTTATTTTTCCTGACTTAATCTTGATCTTGTTTCCCAAACCTGGAACATAAAAGTAACCCACCCCCACTCACTGTTTTTTTTTTTTTAACTATATTAAATAAAATAAATCAATGGACTTTAATTTATTTTTATCTTTTACTTTTGTTTGTTTCAGTTATAGAATATTTGATTTGGTATTGCATCTCATTGTGGTTCTTATTGTTGTTTTTTTTTCTCCCCACATCTACGTATGACATTAATTATTGCTCGTGCACTTGTCTTTAGTCAGGATAAATGAGCAATGTTTGACTAAGAAAGTTATAATTACAAGTGGATTGTTTTATAAGTGATATTGGACAACTTTAGCCAGGATGATGTATGAATATGTTTTCGTGTCCAATTTTCGGTTTTTCTCAGAATTAGAAAATGATTTTTGAGAAATTATGAATTTGATTAATAAAGCTTCTTGTACAGTGATTGGTTGACATGGAGTTTGACACTTGATATATGTTAATGGGCTAGAAAGTATATATTTTATTTTAAAATTGTACACTCATGCCACAACACGTGGCGCAATGTCAAACTTGATGTCAAATGAAGTGTGCATGTAGCATGATTGAATTAATTGATTTCTCATTGGAATAATTAATATATATTTTGTAATTTAAATCTTGGTACAATATTATAGGGTTATAAATGAGATCCGAAATGAAATTCGGCCAAGGTGAACCTTACCTAAACAAGCACAAACCCAAACTAGTTGGAAAATAGAAAATAAATCACAATTTATTTAGAATCTAATTATTATATTATATACCAGTGTTTACGTTCTGAATTACTAATTATATGAAGTCGAATAAATATAATTTAGTACACATGTATGTTAGTTAAAATTATTGATTACATTAAATTATATTAAGTTTGGATCACACCCCACCTTGAAAGGTGAATCATTTATCATTCCAAGCCATGAAATCTTGGCATGATTTACATTCATAAGTTTTTCAATGATTTGAAAATATGCCATAGAAATAATTTAAGTCAACACCATTAAAGAAAGATTATGCAATGAATTGGAAGTCCTAAAATGGTCCTATCATGAACAGTTACCAATTTAGATAATATTTTTGGAATTGTATTATTATGAATGCATGTGACCGATGAATCAATAATATTGGTCATGCTTATACTGAAAGTCTTGACTTTCATTACAAATACTTGATGTTCCCTTTCTTTAGAATTCTCAATATATATAAATATTATAACTACTGGCTGGCCCACAACCCGGCCCAAGCCCGACGAGTCAATTGAAAAAGTCAAATTGGGTTGAGTTGACCTAAAAATTATCTCGTACCACTATTTTTTTGGTTCAGTCCGATCTTAAACTCATATTATGCCTAAATAATATTGGACATATTAAAATAAATTAATTATATTGGACATGTATAAACATAGTCAGACCGACTACATCCCCATACTGCCCTGCGGGCCGGGATAAGAATTGTCAGATCTTAGGACAATTGAAGCTTTAAATGCTCACCAAATGTGCAATTATAATTCAAAGAAAATTTTGACAATAATAATACATGTATGGTAGGTTTACTTAAAAAACAATGCTAGGAAGAAAATGAATGTGATCAATCATGTCCAATAATTTTGAATTTATATGGTACGGCCAAGTACTTTTGTTTTCTAGTGAGAAGAAAGGGAGGTGCCAACTATGTTTGGTGTACTGTAAGAATCTTATTAATTTGGTCAAGTAATTTAACTGTTGTGATTATAGTTATTACACTCAAAGTTTTGTATTGTATGGTATATTTGACCAATAAAGCTGAGAAATTAATTCTCCCTCTCATTTTATTTATCGTATTTTAAAAAAATATATATCTCATTTTATTTATCATATTCATATTTCAAAAGAAAATTATTTTATTTACAAATTTTACTTTTATTATATCAGTTTTTAATTTCATCCTTCTCAAATCTGCATCCAAGGCTTGTGCAAATCTCTTATATCATTTTTCTTTCCTCTCATTTTCAATAAAAGTAGTTGCACATGTAAACTGGTATAAGATTATTATGTACAAAAAGAAACAAAAATATAAAATATAAAATAAATATTTCTAACATCTTAACAACGGGCAGTACTTGCAAAAAAATTTACTTGGTGTCCTCCAACTTTTCAAATTTTTATTATCATGCAAACGGATAGCTCATGAATCCAACACACCAATATTCAGTTGTTCACCGACCATTAAGTTCCATAGCACAGCTCTTGACACATGAGTATTTGGCATGTTTGGAAGTTAGAGTTTTGAGGTGAAATGAGATGATTGACTTTAATTTAGAGGATAGACTAGTCAAATTCTCTAGATTGTTTGATATTTTGAGGTTAGAATTAACTTTTTGGGTCCAAAAAGCTAATTTTTAAAAAGTTTCGTATGGGAGTTTTTTTTAGAAGAGAGGTTTGGGATGTGAGTTGAAAAAAATAATTTTGTCCTCAAATTGCTAATAAATATATTTATTTATTATTAACTTATATACAAAAGTTATATACAACTATTTTTTGATTTAATAGTAGTAATAGCTATCCATATTAGATTTGAGAGATGAGAGTTATCAATTAACCTTTCAAACACAAATTATTTTAATCAACAGAGAGGTTTGAGATTAGTAGTGAAGTATAAATCTTTAAAGTTTTTTGGATTTATATGCTAATCTTGACAATGCATCTTATTTAGAATTCACGGTATAATCACTTCGAATGAAGAGTTAAACTATACTTGTGATTGACTTATAGTAGAATGAATCACTACAATACTTGACGGATCAAGAAATGATAAATATTGAAAGTTCATTGTAATCCTAAACTTCAAAATATATCTTTTATCTTTTAAATATCTCTATTCCTACTTTTTGTTATTGTTCTTAGTAAATTGTTATAATTAGACCTTATCTTTATTTATATTAGGTTCGTCGTTTGTAACGATGAAATAAATCAATTCTTTTACATTTGTTTAGATAGCTAGTTTATTGAGAATATTATTTGTCAATTTTTGAGACTTGGTTATAATGAAATACGACTTTATTCGTCATGTACCACATCAACGCGGTACACTTGCGATTAGATAATAATATACTACAAATAAATTGGTGAACACATTTTTGGCACCGTTGTCGGTGACCAATTGATTAGAAATTGATAATAATATAATTGATAAATTAGTTTTAATTTTAATATTTGTTTACATTTTTTTCTTGACTGGAGCTTGGATTTATTAGATTTCAGGTTGTAAAAGTAACCAAGACGGGATCGCCGATCTTCAAAACAAGTTCTTGAAAAAAGAAAGCATCTAACTAAATACATAAGATTAAGAGCTAGTTGGGAGACAACCCAACAATAAAGAAAATGGCTTCAATGCGCACATCGAACTAATGAGGACAAAATCCCTTCGAAATCCAACGAGAAGGCAATTCCTCTGACAGAAAATGAGAAGGCAATTCATTTGAATAGAAGCCAACACGTTACTTTCCACCAGACTCGTCATAGATTTGGTGAGTTACGGTCAAAGTAAATCACATTTTGTTTTCCAGACTTTTTACTACATAGTAGCAAATAAGTTTGGAGTGATAAGTACGGTTTATTCTGGTTATGTATTTTCAATACATATAAGATTGCTTTAGTCTTTATTTTATCTCATTTTTTTGTTATTTTTTATTTTATTTGCACATTTAATTACTTTATATAAATAAGATGGGACTTTGGGATAATTGGGTGTGAAATATTTAATTCATTTGATAAAATATGCATTTGTATGGACCTCTTTTATGAAATAAATGATGGTGTATTAGGAATGAGATGGTTTTAGAAAATTACTTATATTCTATACAAAAAAAAATAATGCATGATTGAAAGTGACTGCTACACCTTTACTGAAAAATATTGGCTTCTTATTTTGAAAAATAACATGCCTTGTGAGAAATTTTGTGTGATTATCTATTGTGTATGCATCTTTTAGAATCTCTAGTTTCTATCTTAGTTTACGAAAGAATTGAAAATGATTCAGACAAGTTTTTGAAAATTTCGGGCCATATATATATATATAAAGCTACTAAATAAAAATTATCCTTAGTCAGGCCATTTGAACTTTATGTTCCCATCTTTTGAAAGCCATGGGCTAATCATATGCTATCGGGAAGTCTTATGAATTTTTTTATTTTTGTGAGTTGAGAGTTGAAAAGTATTTTGTGATTCAATAGATTGGATTGATTATTGGGTGTAGAGATTTAGGTGACGATTGGATATCATTTCGGGTTTTTTTTCATTTCATTTTATTAAAGAATAGTGAAAATAAAAATTTTAGGAAGATGAAAATGTTTTGATAAAATAGTGATTAAATATAATTTGTTTGTAAATTAGTAAGTGATTGGATATAAAATTATTTGGTTAAAAAAGTTTCAAATGGGCCCACAATGGTTTTTGTGTGGTGCTTTTTTTTATTATTGCTGCCGGATATCAAAACTTTCCCCCTATGGGAAGGGCCTCGCCCTCTTGACCTGATAGATCAAGAAGACTACAACCGATAGTGGATCTTAAATAAGCAAGATAAGGTCGATCTTCAAATAGCTAGTATACGAAAGTAAAGTAGTCACCTCCGTCACCTAGTGTGATTCCTAATACAAGAGGTTAAAATAGGGCCAAGTATCCATACGATTCCTTTTTTCTGTCGTTAAGACGGAGAACTGAAGGGGGGGCCCGAGCCATTAGTGAGATACCACTCTGGAATAGTCTTGTTTTCTAATTGGCTGTTTTTGCATTAATCGCTACTTCATCAATTTGGAATTAAAGATGGTGAAGAGATGACAGAGAGAAAATAAAATACGATTTTTGTGTGGTAAACAATTAATAGTAGTTGAGAGATGAAAAAGAGAGGGAAAATAAATGAGAGAAAATTTTTTTGAGGGAAAAAATGGGTTATATTTTTTGGGTTATAAATAATTAATTATTTGCTTTTTTTTTCTTTTGCTAGTTGAGGGGAAAAAAATTATATCCAAAAGCAGCCTTAACTTTTATTTTTGTAATATTAGTCAACATCAATTCTAAAAAAAAAAGGGGAATATTGACTATATGAATTATTCTTTAAACTTATGCTTAAAAGCTATTCTTTTTTATCTTTTAGTCAGTGATTAAGAAATATATTTAAGAATTTTAAGTAAATACAATAAGTTAGTGGATTTTGGGTTGTTTGAAAGCCTATATTAAGGTTGTAAAAAAAATGGGAAATTCTCATATACTCCAAAATATAAAATCAGTTGTCATAAAACCCAATTGAATATAAAAGTTCCCTAATAATCCAATTACTATAACAATATACTAAACTACCCTTGATAAATTTTTCTCAATAGGAAACAATCAAATTATGACTGCTAATAAGACTCATTCAATGCAATTTCAATCTTTCCAAACTTGAAGTCTAACCAATAAAGTAAAAGATGATAAATAAAGTAATTGGAAGAAAAAAAACGTAGAGAAAAAGACAACTAGGTATCTATGGGTTCCACACATCATCTTTCTATAATCTAAATTATATGAAATGATATTACATGAGTAATTACGAACTACTCTGTTACAGTTACAAACTACTTTGTTCAGATTGCGAACTACGTACTACTTTGTTAAAATTACAAACTACTTTGTTCATATAAGAGTACTAAATTACCCTTTTTAACTATTTTATTTTGTTCTTCAAAAATTCAGAGCTACTCGTGTAAATTCAGAACTACTTACGTAAATTCAAAACTGCTCGTGTAAATTTCGGAACTACTCATGTAAATTCAGAACTACTCGTGTAAATTCAGAACTACTCGTATAAATTTCAAAACTATTATTCAAAAATCTAGAACTACTCGTGTAAATTCAGAACTACTCGTGTAAATTTCAGAACTACTCGTGTAAATTCAGAACTACTCGTGTAAAATTTGGAAAGTTACACACTACTTCGCATAGTTTTTGGGAAATTACATACTACTTCGCATTTTTTTTGAGAAATTAGGTAATACTTTGCATAAATTGCATACTACTTCACAAAATTTCTGAAAAATTACAAACTGTTTTGCATAAATTGCATACTACTTCACAAAATTTTTGAAAAATTATAAACTATTTTCCATAATTTTTGGAAAATTGCATACTACTTTGTCAAAACCAAGGTTGAAACAAGGCCAACTATCTGGAATCAAAGATGATAACGAAATCGAATGTAAAATTAAATACCAAGATAATTTACATCGATAATAATACATTCTTTACCATACATCAATGATCTAGCAAATAGAAATGCGATATATGAATGATCCAATAGTTCACTATTCTGGTCATCGAAATAAACAAGAATCAAACAATTATATAAAAATAAGAGTCATTTGGCATTTGGATAATCATAAACTAATATTATTGTTATAAAAAAAATATTGGGATTTTTGGGTATTTATAGCATGCTCATGGATAATATTTTCTTACAAATAATGATCACGAACTCCAGAGAATTCTTCAGTGGTCTAGTAATCAAAAAAAAATCAAATAATTATAATTTTTATATTGTTATGTAAAATATAAAAAAGTGGATGAATAAATATTCTTGTTGTACAAAGTATTTTTGGGGTTATTGAAAATAAATACATGCGGTGGTTGTAAGAATACTTTCTTACAAATAATGATTTAATGTGCGGAGAGTTTTTACTGCTTTGATAATCCCAAAAAAAAAAAAGAAATACCAGATCCAAGAATCAATATGTCAAATATCAAAAATTGAATAAACAAAAATGATTTTTAGAATCAAAGAAATTACTAAATAAAAAAAAAAATTGTGTGCGAATTTTGGCTTACAGAAGATTGAAGAGATAAAGAAATGAAGTGACTGCTATTTAGGAGGAGAACCTAATTTTATAAATTTAAATAAAGGAAAAATTCCCAACTACTCTAATTTATGAATTGAGTGATCTTTGGTGTTGTGTAATTTAGTTAGTTATGTATTTTGCAATGATAATGAATTAGAGAGAGATAAAGTTGGGGACAAATGAAAATGAAATGGAAAGGGAGTGCGTGCATAATTATATAAGTTAATAAGGGATTTATGATGTAAGAGTAGTATTGATAATTTAAATGTAAGTTTTGATTAAATAGGAAGTATTTGGACTATATGGGAATAAAAAGAGTCGATGGATTAAATGGTAAATGAGGATTATGTATTTGTATTATATGGGAGTTTTCCCTAAAAAAATTGGGGTTTACTATAAAGGCTTACTTCTATTTTAAAAAAATAGGTTCTTGGTTAAGGTGAATTATCAAAAGTTTCAAGTTTAGTTGTTAGAATAATTATGGTATTCTTCTATGTTTGCTCGTATTATAGTTACTTATCCCAAATATTTCGTAATTGGCAAAAGAGTCTATATAACAACTTTAAATTGTCTTTCGTATTAGGAGATATTATATTATTTGATTCCTGTATTAATTATTTTATTATCTTTAGGAGATATTATTTTATTTGATATTATATTATTTGATTCATGTAATTATTGTACCTTGTATAAATACCCCTCTTGTAATGATAATGTTTATCAATCAAATTATTCTATTCTCACATGGTATCGAGCCTCTAGGGTTTTCGTCACACCCTACAACCGGCACCAATTTTTATTTTTTTTTCTCCAGCAAAATGGCTGCGATATCGGACGTAGTTTCAATCAACGCTTCTGCGCAAATCCCATTGAAGCTTGATTCAACCAACTACACTTCTTGGAGGTTTCAATTCGAAGCGCTACTTGCCGGCTATGAATTGACTGGCTACATCGATGGTACCCTGCCCTACCCACCTCCATCCAATATAACCGGAACCACATCAACACCGAATCCGGGGTATTCGCTTTGGGTTCGCCAGGACAAGCTCCTCCTCTCGACAATCATTGGATCACTCACGCCATCGCTAATCCCTTTCATTGCCACAGCCAAAACGTCTAAGGCCGCGTGGGATATCCTGGCCAACACGTATGGGCGCCCCTCTCGTGGTAGGATATTGGCGCTCAAAAATCGGTTACAAAACCCAGTCAAGGGTAATCAAGCCATTACGCAATTCTTACATGGAATCAAGGGCACAGTGGATGAACTCGCTTTATTAGAATCAACTATGGATTTGGAGGATATTGTTCTCAAAGTCCTCAATGGCCTCGATGATTAATATCGTGAGTTATCAAACGCCATTCAAGCTCGCGAAACGCCGGTGTCGTTTGACGAACTTCATGAAAAGCTTTTAAATTTTGAAGCTCAACTGCTCATTCGTCCTGCTGCGGTTAGTCCTCAGCCGCTCACTGCATTCGCCGCTGGTCTCTTCCCGACGTCTGGCAACTTTGGTCGTGGTGGCCACAATTTCTCACGTGGTCGGGGAAAGGATTTCGGAGGTCGCCAATCCAACGCTCAAAGATTTCAAGCCTCCAATAGTTCATCTAACCCTAACCCTCGCCCGTACAAAGGACGGTGTCAACTCTGCGAGGAGACAGGCCACTCGGCTAAACGGTGCCCCAATTTCAACTCCCAACCATTTGCTGCACATGGAGTTTCACCTCAAACAACCGCCCGCCCAACTACAGCTCCACCATTTGCCCACACCGCTGCTCACCCACTGGCCTCCGCTTCTGAGGATTGGATTCTTGACTCCGGCGCATCACATCACATCACTACTGACCTCGCAAATCTCTCACTTCATTCGCCATATGAGGGTCAGGATGATGTCATCATTGGTAACGGTTCGGGTTTACGTATTACTCATGTTGGCACGTTACGTACTACGTCGCCTTTTAATTTTGAGAATACTCTTTGTGTTCCATCGATGAGTAAAACACTTATATCCGTTGCTCAATTGTGTCGTAATAATGATATTGAGGTTGTTTTTCATGGCTCTGAATTTCAGGTGAAGGATCGTCGCACGGGGGCCATCATCCTCAGCGGCCTCAGTAAAGATGGGATATACCACTGGCCTCGCACCTCGGGATATAAACCTTCTGCCCTCACGGCATCATCTAAAGTGTCTTTCCCGTGGCATCTACGCCTTGGTCACCCATCATCTCATGTGTTACGTCACTTAGCTACCTCGTCTAAGTTGTTTTCTAGCTCTTTTTCAACTGACACTTGCATTTCGTGCAAGGTGAATAAAAGCCACAAACTGCCATTTAAAGATTCTAGTTTGTCATCTACTTCTCCGTTGGAGTTAATTTTTTCCGATGTTTGGACATCTCCTATTTTGTCGAATGATGGTTTTAAATATTATGTTATCTTTGTTGATCACTTCACTAAGTATGTTTGGTTTTATCCTTTACGTCGTAAGTCGGGCGTATTTATGACATTCACTCAGTTTAAAACCTTAGTTGAAAATTATTTTACACGTCCAATTATCTCGTTTTACTCGGACAATGGAGGAGGGTTTCTTGCCCTTCGTCCTATTTTTGCTTCTAGTGGCATCACACACCTCACTTCTCCTCCTCATACTCCTGAACACAATGGGTATGCTGAACGACGACATCGACATATTGTTGAAATCGGTTTAACTCTTCTTCATCAAGCCTCTATACCGCTCACCTTTTGGCCGTATGGTTTTACTACGGCCGTTTATCTTATAAATCGTATGCCTAAGACCAACCTCTYTATGCTYTCCTCGYTTGAGCGTCTATTTAGTCATTCACCTAACCTTGCCAAACTCCGCGTCTTTGGCTGTCTTTGTTTCCCCTGGCTCCGCCCGTACTCTAATAACAAGCTCGATAATCGGTCTCGACCTTGTGTTTTCCTTGGTTACTCGCAAACTCAAAGTGCCTACCTATTTTATGATCCGTCTTCATCTAACGTGTTTATATCTCGACATGTTGAGTTTGATGAGTCTGTCTTCCCTTTTCGAGTATTTTGCATAAATCTGATGATCCTTCCTCGTCTGCTCAACCTTCCGATCGGATCACTGCAGAATTTCAGTCGGACAAAACCTACTGCCCTCCCGTCCGATCGGATAACAGGTCCTTCTGACCGGATGAAACCTACTGTCCTTCCGACCGATCGGATAACATGCCACTCCGATCGGACTCTACTCAGCAACTACCCCTTCCGGTGCTTGTGGTTTCCCCAACTCCTGTGGCCGCACCCCCGGACGATGTCCCTTCACTGACTGCTGTGTCCCATGCCTCACCGCTTCACTCAACGTCTATAACTGAAAATTCACCTCCGCCCCCGGTGGCCCCTCATCCAATGCGCACCCGGTCAAAAAATCAAATTCACAAACCCAATACTCGGTATGCTCTTGAAGCCTCTGTTTCCTTATCTAATGTTGAGCCCTCTAATATCACTCAGGATCTCAAGGATCCGCGTTGGAGATCAGCCATGTCGGCCGAATTTGATGAACTCTTACGTAATAATACTTGGGATCTTGTGCGGCCTGATTCATCCCTCAATGTAGTTGGTTGTAAGTGGGTATTTCGTGTAAAACATAACCCGGATGGATCTCTGGACCGTTTTAAAGCTCGACTTGTGGCTAAGGGTTTTCACCAAAGGCCTGGTGTTGACTTCTTTGATACATTTAGCCCAGTTGTTAAACCGACTACCGTTCGTCTTGTTCTCAGTGTTGCCTTATCTCAAGGATGGTCACTTCGTCAACTCGATGTCAATAATGCTTTTCTTCAGGGCCGTCTGGAGGAAGAAGTTTACATGGCACAACCACCCGGTTTTGTTGATGTCAAGTACCCAGGTTATGTATGCAAGCTTAATCGTGCCATATATGGTCTCAAGCAGGCACCTCGTGCCTGGTATGTAGAACTTAAACGGTTCTTAATTGACATGGGCTTCGTCAACTCGCGGTCGGATACGTCTCTATTTGTTTTTCGTCACTCGGGTATTACAGCCTACTTTCTTATCTACATGGATGATTTGATTCTTACGGGTAGCGACTCAGCCTTTCTCAATCGTGTTGTTGACGCACTTGCCACTCGTTTTTCGATCAAAGACTTGGGCGCTCTCTCTTATTTTCTTGGCATTGAAGTCTTGTCTGACTCCCACGGCTGTATTTTATCTMAACGCAAGTATATCAWTGATCTCCTAGCAAGACATGGTATGCTTGATGCGAAATCGGTTCCTACACCGCTTGCACCAACCACACATCTTCGATTGGCCGACGGCTCTGGGTTCGTCGATTCTACACGGTATCGGAAAGTTGTTGGCGCTTTACAGTACCTTCTAATTACTCGTCCAGACATTGCGTTTGCAGTCAATAAACTATCACAATTCATGCACTCTCCTACTAGTATTCATTGGGGAGCAGTGAAACGACTCCTTCGGTACCTGAATGGTACTCGTCATGTTGRGCTTCGTCTTCGTCCTCACCAATCGTTTGATCTTCATTGCTTCTCTGATGCTGACTGGGGAGGGGATAGCGATGATCGCTCTTCTACTGGTGCYTATGTTGTCTTTCTGGGTCCTAATCCGATCTCTTGGAGCTCCAAGAAACAACGCTCGATTGCTCGGTCCTCGACAGAAGCCGAATATCGGGCCATTGCGGCAGCTTCTGCTGAAGTTCAATGGCTTCGGTCGCTTCTAAGTGAGTTACATGTGGAGCTACCTTTTACTCCAGTGGTGTACAGTGACAATCTTGGGGCCACTTACGTATGTGCTAATCCAGTGTTTCACTCACGTATGAAACACACAGCTATAGATTTTCACTTTGTTCGTGACTTGGTTCAGTCCTCTCAAGTGCGAGTTTCTCATATCTCTTCTTCTGATCAGCTAGCCGATGCACTAACCAAGCCACTGCCATCTCCTCGTCTTCGTCTACTCATGTCCAAGATTGGTGTTTCTGTCGGCGCACCATCTTGAGGGGGCCTATTAGGAGATATTAKRAGATATTATATTATTTGATTCCTGTATTAATTATTTTATTATCTTTAGGAGATATTATTTTATTTGATATTATATTATTTGATTCATTTAATTATTGTACCTTGTATAAATACCTCTCTTGTAATGATAATGTTTATCAATCAAATTATTCTATTCTCACATTTCGTACAGACGGAGCATGGGGATGTAAAATTTTTGCCAACTTATGTTAGAGCCCGTGTATTAATATAAATTGAGTGAATACACACCTATGTTATACACTTGTAATTGAGTGAAACATTTTTTCATATGAGAATCATTGATCAGAATATGAGGATTAAAAGTAAAATAAAAAATAAAATAAAAAGAAGAAGGTTGCAACGATTGAGTTCTTAATTTTGCATTTAAACATTGAAAAATAATACTTGTAAAGCGAATGCATTGTCATCATTTTTGGCGAAAATGCACCCTTGGAAGAAGTATTTGGCAAGTGATTAGTTGTTGCAAGTATAAAAGTGAGTGGATATTCTTGTAACCAGAATAAATCTTACATAATATAACCTAGGGCTAGGGGGTTGAAAAGAGATAGTTTTGTTTTGGTGGTGGTCGAGTCTCGGAGAAACAAACAAAAGGATAATATCAACAAGTAGTTTCCTCTGAGACCCAAAATGTGAACAAGAAAATCAAATTTTATGGGCCAAATTACTCTTGTCTTCGAATCAGGCGAATGACATTTCATAATGTCCACTTTTTATTTTTTATTTTTATTTTATTTCTTCTGCAAATCTTTGTCGTCCACTTTTTATTTTTATTTTATTTATTCTGCAGATCTTTGTCAAGTAATAGCGGTATAATTTAGTCACACAATCTTCTGCTTTATCAAAAAAACTGGATTATATATAGTACTACTAATGTAAGCAGAATAATCCTTAATCTGTACTTGCATGTACAGTTGCACCAATTTTCACTTTAATAGATCAATTTTCTGAGACTATACGAGTACTCTATTTATTTCAGAATAAATTTGTCACATTTTATTTATCAAATTAATTTTGAAAAAATATATGTCTCACTATATATCTGCACACGTACATTACTAAAATAGATTTGAATTTTCATTATCAAAAGAATTGTATAATTTTTTTCTCAATTTTACCAATCTCTTAATTAATTCCCATTTTTAGTCTCTCAAGAGATATCATAATTATTTGATATCTATAGTTATAATATTATTAAATATCATTTTTAATTTGCGTGAAACAATTAAAAGAATAATAAAATAGGCCAATTGAAGTAGCATTTAATTTGGAATTTTCACATTTCACAAGCTGCTTATTGAATAATCAAAACCCATGACAAGTTGGAGTGGGCAAAACTTTGTTGCGCAAGGTTTGAAAATGTGAAACAGTTATGGGCAAAACATAACTCAGTGGACTGATCAAAACTCAAGGCCCATCCTATTTTCTCCTTTTCATGCCACCACTATCCAAACACTAATAATTCTCGTAGAATTATGAAAACAATTTTTCTAATTTTATTCATCTATAACATTTTATTGAGTGATATATAGAGATGTACACATTGATAATTATCGAGGGACACATGGCCGTCGGTAATGACTAAAAATTATCGATGAATAACATATCAGGCAAACAAATATATCCTGAGAGAATTTTCGTCGCAAATTCTCCACGCAATATCCATCGATAAGTGTGTTATTGAGGAGGTAATTGCCGACGAAGCAATTTCATCGATAACAGCATTATCGATAAAAAAAAAAATAGAATGATATAACCGGATTTATCTGTCAGTAATCATTACAAAAAGAAAATTAATGTAAATTTTTACATTTAAAATGCACTAAATGTTACCTTTTTAATTTTACCCTTCTAATCAATTCACATTCTTTAGATTTTCTATAAAAAGAAAGGGTAATTACGACACAAGGGAAATATTATTTGACCACCCTAGCTCCCAATCAAAGAGTCAATAATATTATATAACCTGATAAACATAATTTTTTTTGTCCTATATGTAAACTAGAATCTTTAAAGCAGATATTGTGACAATAATGTAACTAAGAGATGGACCCTTGTGAAATGAAATAATAATATAAGTGGTTGGCCGCCCAAAAACACCTCAAAAATTCTTTTAACATAAAAGAATTCTACCGGGTTGTTCCATTTCGCTTGATAATATACTTTATAAGATATGGCATATTTGGTTAGGTTCAAAATACATGGCATCTTACAATAATTCTAGGAAATATATCAACTTACTTTGAGGACACCTTTTGTGTAAGTTCTTTTGGTTTTATATTGCTCCTTAGTTTGGACAAAATGAAACTACTTTTCCTTTTTCATGCATTATAGTTGTTGCAAAAAATATTTTGTAGGTCCCAATATTACTTCTATTTACATTTAAGGGATTTTAAATAGTTGTTGTGATATGGATATTATACAATTTTACACGGATCTGAACCCGACATAATTAATTATTTATGTTAGTACACACGATACTAACACGACCTATATGTTACACATTTGATACGACATGATATGTTTAAATGGCTATTGTCTATCTCCTTACAGTAAGACCACCGAATTTGACACAAACTATGTGCTTGCGAGTCAATTTTTCAGTCTTATACCATTTGACACTTCTTAACAGAGACAACAAAATCTTGATTACCACAAACTGTGTTTGAACTTTTTGTTCACCTTTTAGTAGCAAAACATGTGTTTTGTAACTTGTAAGTCAATTTTTCAGTCTTTTTTTTTTTTTTTTTACCGTGCTACTTTTTTTTTCCAGCTGGGACAACAAAATCTTGATTCATTTTTCCATGTCTTAAATTCAGACAACATGTTAGTGTTCTTTTCTGTTTTTTTGTTGCAAAACATGACCCAAGTAAATCACCATACAAAAATTTTTAGAACATAATTGTCTTGATATTTTGATTGGGAGCATACGAAAATGTAGTCTTGAAAACTGTCCCTATTGCTGAGTTGCGACTACAATTCATGAAAATTTTAGTGCATTCAAATTTGAGACTTTGAAAGATGGTTTGACCAGGGCCGGCCCGTCATTCAAACATTTAAAACACATTTATTGTTGTCATCTTTCATTTATTTTCTCTCTATTGTTTTTTTTTTAAGGTTTTAATTCTTTATGCCATTTTCACATTTTTTTTTCCCGTAAGCTTTCTTTCCCTTTCCTTTTTATAGTCTTTTGTCATTTTTCAATATTGGTCATAGGTGATTATGTTATTTTTTATTTTCTATTGGTAGGTAAAACCAACCAACTCTAGTCGATTTACTTGTTCAAATAATAATTTATCCGTCTAAAAAATATATTTCTTTTTCATAAGTAGACACAATTTAGTAAATCTTACTTAAATCCTCTATTTCTTCTTCTTCTTTTTTCTTCTGTATTTATTTTCTTTCTTTTTTTTGGAAAAAGGTGAAGTATTAAAATATATCTGACAAATAACTATTATATCATTTGTATATTTGCTATTTAGAAATAAGTGGTAATTGTCAAATGCATCGTAAGAAAAAATATATTTGTCAAATAATCTAAACAATTATATAAATTGTCAAATAATCTTACCTAAATATACAATTATAAGGTTACCTTCTATTAAAATAATAATGTTACCCTGCCCGACTGCCACTGTCGTAGGTGATTTTTCTATAGCGACCACCTATCGGGAAAAAAAAATCGGCAATATTTTTTTTATCATATTTTTTTTTACCCAAAAGTCATAAAATAAGAAATTTTTAAACATTAAGTCAATCTTTTCTCTTTTATGGACATAAAGTAAGAAATTTATTACCTTCTCTCGGACATAAATTAAGGAATTGATAAAGTAAGAAATTTTCTTACTTTTAAGACATAAAGAAATAGATTTTCTTATCTTTTCAAACATAAAGTAAGAAATTTTGGAACATTAAGTAAGAGATTTTCTTTCTTTTCCGTAAATAAAGTAAGAAAGTTTCTTACCTTTTCAAACATAAAGTAAGAATTTTCAATACAAAGTAAGAAATTGTCTATTGTTCTTTTAAGTAAGAAATACTTAATAATAATTTGTTATGAAGCAAGATTTTTTTTAAAAGAAAAGAAAATTTTGTTTAATATATAAGAATTACATAACTACATTTACACAACAAGCAAGAAATTATGATCAATAAATATTTTTTTGTCAACAAGTAGGATATTTTTTGATATTTAGTACTGGACATATAGTAAGAGATTTTAGATATATAATAAGAAGAAAAAAATTGGTGACCGAAAAAAATTTTCGAACATAAAATAAGAAATTTTCGAATATATAATGAAATATTTCAGACATAGTAAAAGAATTTGAATATATAATAAAAAGAAATTTGGGAAAAAGATAACTTGCCCAAAATAATTTCTCGACAAGCGGCAGCCCAGTAGGGTGGCTGCCCCTATATTATTATTTTTTATTATTATGCTTTATATTCATTGCATGGTAATGTAATATTTTCATATCATAATTTGGACTATTTTAAAAGAAATGTATGATTATTAACTTAAAATTTGATTTAGAAATAATTGGAAAATGAAATTTTATTTGTAAAATAATTTAATAATTTTTACTAAAAATTATAATATAGTCCATAATGAATTTTTACTATCTTGGGTCGAGTTTTTTTTTGAACTATTTTAATATAGGGGACCAAATTTTTTTAACCTGCCTTCAACCCTCCAAAAGTAACGGGCCGTGCTGGCTGTGGCGCACACATTCTAAAATTAGAGTTAGACAAAAATTAGCCAGGCGAGTCAGCATATAAGGTTGTTGTGGCAACGCCTTATGTTTAGGATAACAAAAAGGATTGGCCCAAAGCCCGATAAAAAAACATGAAAGACCTGTTAGTTTGGGCTGGGCCACAACCCATGGCAGTCCAATAGAATTTCAAGACAACCCCGACCCAGCCTGCTAGTATAGACAAATTATTTGGTAAACCAAAGTGTAAGTTGCACTAAACACCCTGCGTAAAGAATATGTTGAATGTAATAAATATACATTTTTTGTTAAAATAAAATTTTATATTTAATTTGATAAGTTTTCATTTGTATTGTGATAAATATACATTTATCAACATATAACGTGGATAAAAATATTCATATCCATTTGTGATTAAGATGTTCATGTTTATTCTGTTCATTTTCATTGTGTTAAAGTCTATCTTTATTGTGATATATTTCAATTTTTATTTTTATAAATATTTATATATATTATTTATGTCCAGTATGATAAATATTATTCTCAGTGTGATAATTGTACAAACTTTTTCATAATATAAATGATCACATAACAAGAGGTGTGCTTTTTTAAAAAATATATATTTTCATTGTATTAAATTTTCATATTTGGGTGTACCTAATAATAATAATAATGGCCGGATTGTATATAACTTGACCAGATGGGCTCGGGCTCGGGCCAGGTCAAACTAGCCCATTTTGCAGCTCTACTTAAAATGGCCGATTATTCAAGGTTCTTTTCTTTTCTTCCATTTTATTTAGACATAAATCATAAAACTTGAATATCCAATTTAAGAGCAGCTAAAGAGACACTTAAAATTAATCAAAGGCATTTTTCAAACGGTGAGGCTATTTATATTTCTATTGCCACATAGCAAAATGTTGCAAGTCCATGATCTGTTGGATAGCCACAGGTCAACATATTTCAGTTGTTCAGAGCTAGCTAACATAATGAGAAACAATAATTTAAAAAACAAAAAATGCTTAAATGAGCAAAGAACAAGGAAAATTCTTTCTCCTCCGAGACACGGAAATAAAATTAGACGGACGGGAAATATTTGTTGAGATTAAACGGAAGTGAATAGAATTCCTCGCTTCTCGAATCGGTCTTGAACGCGCGAAACTTGTCCCACCAATGCTTGCCTCTATCTTTCCTTATTTGTGCATCCATCTTGTGTAGTGTGTTGTCCAAGAAATATGCCACTATACCGGCCACAAACGCTTCCGATGAAAACGGGACATTGACTATGTCGTTGAACTGCAAGTGACGACGACGATTATTTAAGAAATTGGACGAAACAGAACAAAAAAAAATCATGAGCCTGTTGTTTACAATTAAAAAACTTGTAATAAGATTCAAGAGTTTATGTAAGACTTGTAAGTGCATCATACCCATCGGGCAGATGTGTGGGCCGGGCCGTATCCCTTAATAGCCGTGTAGCTATTGAAGTACTGGGCCACGGACAGCCCGAGATAAATCGGAAAGGCTAATATGAATTTGTTCCGGAAGCTATTGAGCTGGCAAAACTGGAGAAAAGCTAAACCACCAACACCTGTGTAAATGAACATAATTTTTTTTTTAAAATGGAAAATATATAAAATATTATGAAACAGATGTAAGAATAAGATATTTCATGATATTATATATACGCACCGACGTAAGCGAAGAAGATACAATACAATGCACCCATTATCGATGATGGAATCGAAGCAAAAACTGCTCCAAATTTCCCTGTGAAAATATATTTTGTCATTAAATAAACATTTGCAGGGGAAAAAATTATATTAAAAAAAATAAAATATATGTGTGAGGAGAAAATTTTACCAAGAACGGAAAAGAAAATCATGAATACAGCAGATATCTGCACGACCCTTCGACTGCCGACACGAGTTTGTCCTATTAGACCGGCATTCTCACTGCATTTGAAGCAAAAAAAAAAAGGAAAATATAATTTAAATTAAATCTGAATTTGTAGTAACAAATGCTCATGCATATAAACCAAACTGCGAGTCTCTTACACAGAAACAGATGATCCATTTCCAGTTCCAAATAACCCGGACAACAAGATCCCGATACCCTGGCATATTAGGACAAGTCGAAAAAAAAATCATATGCTTAAGATTTGAGCTAAATAAGAAAATTTGTGATATTAGTTACTATATATAACAATGTATATATACCTGCCAGCCTACACCACGACTGAGAATCGACGGTGGCAAAGGTGTTGCACTAGCAAGTCTGGAGGTACCTATAAAGGCACCAGTCGACTACAAACACCACCGAAAACATTCACATAAATTAACAAATAATAATAATGTTAAAGTAGAATCGACTGCTATATTTAGTAAGTTGAAACGGACCTCTACGAGAGCAACAAATGCAGCCATCATCATGGCAAAGGCATCGCCAGCGTCAAATGAAGGTGCTCCCCATTGAAAGGGATATGGAACTCTTATCCTGCATGCATGTACAACCCCATAAAACTTGACTTATTATTATTATTATTAGTTAAAAATAAAATGGACTCACCATGGAGCAGCATCGATAAGTCCAGCACGGTCGGTTCTGCAGCTCAATTGCGTCTTTGAGGTTGCTGAATTGTATGCTCCACCGATGGTAAGAAAGTGAGCGTAAATCCACACAATCGCCACAGTAATAAGAACCGCAAACCGGTCAAATATATTCTTTCCCGATTTTATCATGTGCGGTAGATACTACAGTAAAAACAATAAGCATAATTTATACTAATTTCAAACTTTGCTGATACTTCATAAAAAAATTTCACCTTAAATTAAATAAAATATTATTACCTGAGAAAATAAAACCATAAGCACGAGCTCAGGCAATCCGATTTCAACACATTTCGCAACCTACACAACCGAGAAAAGACAAAATAATAATAATAATAATAAAACGGTGTTAATAAAAGTCGAAACTAGTTTCATGTTTTCGGATGTATTGGTACGTACCCCAGGAAAGCCGAATTCGTAGAGCCCGAAACCAGTAAGAGCAACCAAAGGAACAACGGAAATAGGACTAAAAAACCTGTTTCATTGTTAAACACCGCTCGACTTAGAGATATTTTGTAATTATCACCACAGATTATATACTACACGAGAAAACGACTAGTCGATATTAAACCTTGCAACATTACGCCAGAGACCACTGAAACCGAGGACTATTTGAATGGTCGAGGCGACAATAAGTGCACCCTGGGTGGCCCGCATTATCTTCGTGAACCTCTGCACAGGTTATTACAATAAAATGTGTATTAGGATGATAATTCATTATAAAATGATATTTAGCCCAAGTGATTTTATTTTTATTTTTGTAGCAAATATAAAATTTGTCATTGCATAAGTGAAAAGTATTAGAGAATCACAAGTTGACATTGTTTTTAAGTGTTAAATTTATTTTTCTTAAAAAAGATAAATGGTACAACATCAATAGGATCAGGATCACGAACCGATATCGGATCCGGGTCGCTCCATCTACCGGAGAGGATAATCGAAATCGTGGGCGCGACAAAAGTGTACGATCCTCCAATCACGACAGGTAATCTAGTTCCGAACCACGATTGTAACAAAGTGTTCAACCCGGCAACGAACAGCAAAGTCTGAATAACTTTCGCTTTCTCCTCCTGAAGAATTACAAAGCTAATAAATAAAAAAACCAAAATTTAAGAAAATAATAATAATATTTAAAATGAGATATATGCTTACATTGCCTCCTCCCATTTGAGGAACCAGTGAAGAGGGTATGATGACCGTTGTGCCGAGCATTACCAGATAATGTTGAAATCCAAGAAGGATAGCTTCAGCTGCATTACCAAACCACAACTATTCAAACATAAATAATACCCAAAATTGTACAATGTTTAAAAGGACAAAATATAAAAATTAGAACACGAGAACTTGGACATAGCTCAGAAAATTTAATGTGTTACTAACATTTCTCCAAAAAAAAATAAGAACACATAAGTAATTCAAGTTGACAACTCAAGAATAAATATATGATGCAGTATTTTTAAAAAAAAAAACTGTAAACAACAAAAATTCTTTGAAATCCAAGAAAATAATTAATAATTTTTTTTTCTTCAATCACTTCTCCTCATAAAGAATAAAAACAAAAGGGCTCAAAATGGACCAAAATCATTTAAACAACATAATTAAACAAAAAATCTCCAGAAAGTATTTAATATTTATATTAAAATAAAATACTGACGCCATGGAGGAGGGCTAGTAATGCAGTAATTAACATTGGGCAGCTGGTCTTTAGGTGGGTGTGGCGCTGGTTCATCCCCTGCTTTTGCTGCCATTTTTGCTTACTTCTTTTTTTGTTCTCTGCAAAAAAAAAGGTTGGCAATAAATAAATAAATAGTAATAAATGGTTTTCAATACTTTCTCAGTGTAATTGCCAAAAACCCATGTATCCAAAACAATGGAAATTATAAAACCTTACAGAAAACTTATAAAAAAACAACAGAAATGTGAAAAAACAGAGATATCAACTTTATTTATTTTATTTTTTTGGGATAAATTCAAGAAAACTGAAACTTTTTTCTGCAAACAGTAGGAGGAATTATAGAACTGGAAATCAGGGCTAAAGTTGAATGCCAAAAAAAATGAAACTTACTGTGTTTTGACAGTTTGAGAGCTATGGGAGTGTCATTATTGCAAGAAAACTAAGTTGCTAAAACTATATAAACAGAAACTCAGACAACAAAAAGGAGAAAAAAAGGTATGTGACTTAAGAAGCTTTTATTTTGGTCCTCTTAGGGGTGTCTAATGGATTGGTTTAAATTTAAAAAATACTATAATTTTTTTTAAAATACTATAAATATTAAATCATATAACAAGAAATTGGCGATTTTGTATTATTAATTGTATTTTAGGTTTTATTTATTTAAATAAACATGGGTTATTATGTATTTTTAGATTATAAATACCAGATTGGTCAAAGTTGTTGGATAGCGTAATTTGTGAATCATTGCATTAACTCGATAATTTATCGTATATTCATTGAACTTCATCTAATTAATTATTTCATCCTATTCATATTTGTTGCTTTAGAGGTGAAAAATAGAGAAATAGTTCAATTTTGTACTTCCCCTTGTTCAAAATAAAAATAAATGCAACTTTTACATGTTTCACACCTACTAAGAAAACAAATTAAAGTATCATAATAAATCATATAACAAGAAATTGGTGATTTTGTATTTTAGGTGTATTTATTTAAATAAAAATGAGTTATTATTTTAGATTATAAATATCAGATTGGCAAAAGTTGTTGGATATCGTAATTTGCGAATCATTGCATTAACTCGATAATTTATCGAATATTCATTAAACTCCGTATAATTAGTTATTTCATCCGATTCACGATACTTGTTGCTTTAGAGGGAAAAATGAAAGAAATAGTTCAATTTTGTACTTCTCTTTGTTCAAAATAAAAATAAATGCAACTTTTACATGTTTCACACCTACTAATAAATATTAAAGTATCATAAATATCCATAATTAAATACATGAAATAGTATTAATTAGTATTTATTGGAATGAGGTATGAATTGAATATAAGAGTAAATTACAAAAACTCTTTCTTCTTTAGTATTGGAAATAACAAATTGACACTTTACTTTGAATAATTTATTAAATAAAAAAGTGACACTTATTAATTTCGCACCTTACTTATTCCACACCGTACTTAATTGAATGTATTTCTTGAAAATAAAATAATTTTATTATATTTTAATAAGGATAGTATAATCATTTGTGTCATTTGTTTTTTTATTTTGTGCACAATCTTAAAATATTATATACTAATTTAACATCCCCTGTTATGCGAAATTCGAAAAAGAGTATTAAAAGTAATTAACAAATAATATTAAAAACAGCATATACAAATCATAACATTATTTTTCTATTTACGCAAAGGTTATTTTTTACAATAATTAATTTTTACACACAAATCGAAGTACTATTTAATTCTAATTACAGTAAAACTGGTTTTCACAATAAAAATTCTCAAATTTTTACCCGAGAGTCACGAAATTAATCGCAAGATACCCTAAATATTAAAGAAA
This sequence comes from Phtheirospermum japonicum, assembly GCA_014905375.1. Lineage (NCBI taxonomy): Eukaryota > Viridiplantae > Streptophyta > Magnoliopsida > Lamiales > Orobanchaceae > Phtheirospermum > Phtheirospermum japonicum. The sequence continues at coordinate 299,688 of BMAC01000840.1, forward strand.
CTCGTAGAAAATTGAGTTTGTAAACATGTAAACATACAACATCCGTGTGTTGCACGTAAATATGTGATATAAAAATTTAAAATACTATAAGGCACTAATAGTTCTGTTAAAAATATCGTATATTTAACTTGTAGTATATGTAATATTATTTTATTTTTATTTTTTTCCTTTTTTTTCGTAAGACATTAATTTATTCATGTACATATTAGAATATATTTAATATTTATTTACCTATGTTTAATATTTTTTTCTTATTGTTTCTCTCTCTCTCTCTCTCTCTCTCTCTCTCTCTCTCTTTGCGTAACAATTGTTTTTCATATAAATATTTTATTTTTTTATGCATTATATTAGGGTTAGATCGTTTATATTTTTATACTTATTTTCATGTTGTAATAATTTTATATAACTCCTATTCTTTTTAAATAGAATTTTCGAATATAGAAATAAAATTATTTCAACTTTAATTATAAATGAAAATTAATTCAACTTATATAGATTTTTTCTAATTAAATGTCTTATTTTTTTATATTAGTAGAATAAAATAAGATGTTTGAATTAGGAAAGAAATGATAAAGAAAATTTTGAATTAGGTACATATAATAAAAGATAGCATTAAAATAGGAAAAATATAATAATAGAAAATTATTAAATTAGGTAAAAATATATAAAGAGAAAATATTAAATTAGGTAAATATTAAATTTGGTGTCACCGAAACACAAGAATTCTTTACGAAGCTAACAAAATTTGAGAAATAAACATATAGGATATGAAGATTTTATATTAATGCATGAGAGAATTATAATAAGTTATATCCAATCAGGATTAGAGTAGTTGCAGGATTCCTTAATTAAAAAAATGATAATAAAGTTAAAAAAAGAAAAAAGGAAAAAGGAGACAACTTTATATATAAAGGAAGGTGGTAATGGTTTGTTATTGCAAAAAGGTGCCAATAGAAAGATATAGAAAAAGAATGAGGAAAAAAAAAAGGTATATTCAAAAATGTGAAGATATAAAGATACACACTGGCCCCAATTTTATACTGGAATCCCTTTTTTGCTATGTTTCCTTTAATTTATGTTGTTCGATCCAAAAATGTTAGAAATAAAATTGAAACACTTACTGTACAGAATCTTTTTACAAAGGTTATAATTCTAATGATTTATTTAATATAGAAAATAATTAAATATTGAATAAAAATTGCATGGGAACACAAAACCCTTATTTGTAATTGCCAAAATTGTCTATACAGCTAATGGCTAAGCAGAGTGGGAAAAACTAGGAAGGTACTTTAAATACACTTCATTCTGGGACCTGAGTTGACGGATTTGCCCTTTAAAAGTGAACTGGTCCTTTTTAAGTACTATATACATCAATTCTAACATGAATTATATGACTCACCATAAGTCATGTCATGAATTTTGCCAAAAATAATATATACTCACCGAGTATATCTATATATAGGTTTAATTTATGGCAATACCTTTGAAGTATACTCGAATTAACAAACATCTTCAAAATTATAAATACAATGTTTTTAAACATAAATTTAATATTTTTATCTACTTAATAATTTTATTTATGTTTAAAATGAACTTGGCCTTCAAGCATTTTCTTCTATACATAAAAAATAGAAAAAAAATAAAAAAACTATGATTACATACAAATATTTGGTGGCTATATATCCTAAAGTGAAGGACCCCTTTTCTTTTATCTATTTAATTACTTCTTGGCGAGGGAACTTAGGTTAAGGAATCACAATAATTATTAAATAATTAGGATGGATGATAATCAAATATTCGCTAGATTCAGAAGGGAATATTGGGAAGCAAAAGAAAAAAGTGGGAGTGTGACTGGACTTTGGGATAGCAAACAAATTACACCGACACATTCTTTTCACTATTTCTTCACAATTCAGTTACAGCTTGCATCATAGGTTTTTGGGAAATTTTGCACCTCCAACCCCTTCTTAAACAATGTCCTCACTTTCAAGATATTTGGAATTGTTTGGTTTGGAGATGATAAATTTTATAGGGAAAAGGAATTAAGAATATTTTATTGTGTGAATAATTGAAGTTATGAGAAAATGTATAATAATAATAATAATAATAATAATAATAATAATAATAATAATAATAATATTTATGATCAGTATCGTAAAAATCAGTAAATTAGTATATTTAAAGAAAATCTCGTCTAGAAACCTAAGCTAAGAGGGTTGAGACGATCTAAACGTTCACCCTGGCCAAGATTTAGTTCTACTAACGCCTAACGATTTTTACAATCTTAATCATGCTTATGCTTATTAATTACCTAGTAAATGAATTTATAATTTATCATTTTTCCAAAACATGTATAATTAAGGATACGTAGATGTTTTAACTTTTCTCTTAAATTGACTTCTATTTTGAATAGAAGGGAGTAAATATATCAACCATGATAAAAGTAAACTAATTACATGTTTTTCAAAAAATTAATCTTCCTTAAATATGTTCCAAACTTGAATTGTTCAAAAGACCCTTTATGAAAATGGAGTGGATTAAGCCGGCAAAACAATTTCTCTTGTTATTTTTATTCTCATGATGATAAAATAGTTTATATTCATTAAAATAGTACTTTAAAAAAATGATACATACAGCAACGTGTGGCCGGTGCTAAAATGGAAATGCATGACAAACATAACTCGGTGAAAATTGTATGCTTTTGTTTGTCGAGTGTTTATGTCATTTGGCACTGAAACTCGGAAAATTAGAATTTGTTGGCTGTCAAGGAAACATGTATTTAAAGGAACTCCTTGATTTTTATGTATATTTATGTAAATCTAATTAAATTTGAACACAAGGTAAAATATTTAATTACAGTTAATGAATTGTGAGACGGGGTGGGGTGTTACAGTTCTATTATGCAATTGGTGAAAATTGCATTTACTTGTTCTTGATATGACTATGAGCATCTTCAATAGTTATTGAAAAGTCTAGATACATATTGATAGATAGTATATTAATTTTTTCTTCTTCGCATTGTGAATTGTTGAGGTGGCATAGACATTGTGAAAGCTAATGTCTATAGACATAGTGAATGAAAGTGTGTGAAGACAAAGTCTATATTTATTCCAGAATGCTACATGGAGCAAATTCATCTGTAGCAATATGGACGAAAAGGTAGATTTAAATGTATAATTAAAGATGTTTTGATAGTTATATTATTTTGTTAATTTTGTATTTACTTCTTTATATTCTTTTTAGTTATGTTTTACTTTTCTATTAAGTGATGTCGTCCTGACTACTCGCATAATTAATTATGTTGTCTGTATGTGATAAAACCAACTTTAAAGCTTTTGTTCGGGGAGGAAGGAAATTAGTTATGAGAGGAAGATAAAAAAAATATAAACTTAAATTTATTTATTTAATTCTAATATAATGAATTGAAAATAATATTAAATTAATTATATACAAAAAAAAATTCGTGAGAAAATTAGAGTGATTTTTCACGTGAGAAAAATAGAAGAAAAAACAAAAGGAGACAAAACAGATAAAATAAATAATAATAATAATAATAATAATAATAATAATAATAATTTATTATGTATAAAAAAATAAATATTAAATATATTCTAAATCTCTTTATCTGATTTTTAACTTTCTTGTGGTTCGAATGTTTACTTAGAAAAAATATTTCGAAATGAATGTCGAGCAAGCCACATCATCTCTATATTTATTTAGTTTTGGTCCACATCTTCATAATTATTAATAACCATTAAAGATGCTCTCATATCACCAACTTAGTAGAACATTAATTGGAAATATTATTTATGTCAAAATGGAAATATTGCTTATTCAACTCACTGTTTTTGTTATTAATTTAGGGGGTTTTCTTCATTTTAGGTCATAGATTTCATATTTGAAATTTCAGTTATTTGTGATTATATAAATCAGTTAGGTGTGTGGTGATATGTACAAATTAGATGTAATAATATATTAAAATTATATACGATGATAAATTAAATTATTAGGTGCACCTAAATGGAATGTATAATAACTCCCTTTTCGTATAACAAACTAGGCTTACAACCTTGAATATATGTTTGCAAAATTACGAACCAATATTGGACTAAAATTAATATAAATTTATCTAACTTATGTGTTTGTTTCGTATGCTTCGTTAGGTTAATATAAAATTTTGGTGTTTCGATTGCTTATGTGTTATACGAGCCTAATATCTATGTAATTTAATATTTTAAATTAATTATATTTAATTATTTTTATTATATTTCGCCAATTTAATAAAGTAGAAATCATAGTACTAGTAATATGCTAATTTTATTTATCATGATAATCCTAATAATGATAATGAGAATAATAATAAAAGTATTCAAAAGAAATAATAAAAACTTTCAGACAATGTGGATAAAACTAATAAAAAGCAAAAAAAATAAAAAAAAAATCCTAATTCTCACGCAAACAATAAAAAGAAAAAGAAAAAAGAAGAAGAATAAGAGTAAAGCTAAAAAAGAGCGATCGTGAGTTATTAATAAAACTAACACGCAAAAAAAAAAAAAAAGAAAGAAGGAAGGAAAATCTAATTTAATATTTTTATTATAACTATTTTTTAAATAATTTAACTGCTTATGTGTCATCCAAACCTAATATGTACATAATTTAATATTTTTCTACCTATTTAATATTTCTCTTATCACAATAATCTTAATAATTATAATAAATTCAGTATTCTCTTTAATTTTATTTATTATATGAATAATCTGGTTGCTTATGTGTCATTGAAGCATATATATATATATATATATATATATATATATATATATATATATATATATATATATATTAGACGAAAAGATTAATATCCTAAGTGACTGACAAGGAAGTCTCGTGTTGACGTGTAATATTTTGTTGGTTCGAATGCTTATTTGACAAATTTTGGAGATTTGGATACTTGTTAAAATATATGTATTGTTATATCTATTTAATTTAATATTTTTTATTATATTCTGCCTAACTTAATCTTTTACTTTTATTTTATTTTGCCTAATTCAATACTTCAATTTATCATTTTGATATTAAAATATTAAATGTCTTATATAATTAGAAAATAAATTAAATTAATTACTTATAAGATAATGTTAATTATAAAAAAATAATTATGAATAATCTAAATAAGTTATTTATAACAAAAGTTAAAATAGTTTTATTCTTAGAATTTTAAATATAAAATATAAGTAAATCTCGAGTTATTTGCAATATTCTAATTATGTAGTAAAAAATTATTAACGAATTTAATCTAAATATAAAAATACAAATTTACATAATAATAATAATTATTAAACATTGATTAGACACTTGTACACACGAGTTGAGAATATGACATCTTTTTGAAATTTCAATGTATGTAACTAAGAATCAGTAACAAATATAATCTAAAAATTAAAATATAAAAGTATTTAATAATAACAATTAATTCATATAATTTGATATGGGTTGAGATGTGACAACTTTTTGAATTTTTATATGTATGTTAATAAAATTATTAGCGGATTTAATCTAAAAATTATATTATTAATTTATTTAATAAGAAAAAAAAAGTTAATAAATAATGATTAAACATCAATAAAAGACACGAGTTGAGAATACAGTATATTTTAAATTCTTGTTTTGATAAATCCTGTATAATACACGAGTGTTAAACTGATATATATATATATATATATATATATATATATATATATATATATATATATACACACATATAGGGTTGGGTTCCAGTGAGAATAGGTCCGTGAGTGAGAAACGAGAATGAATCTTAGCCATTACAATTAATTCAATTTAATGGTTCTTATTTAATAAAAAAATTAAAAAAATTCTTTCACCTTAAATTAAACTTTCAATCAACCCCATAATCTTCATTATTATCAATTAGCCCCCAAGAAATTTTCATAAAAAATTAAAAAAAAAAATGATCTGCCTCTTTGAAACGATGAACAGCCCCCTCTTTCAGAAAAATAAAGAACCCTGATTTTTAGGGAAATCAAAATTGAAGATCGACTCGAAATTTTGGACGCCCCTTTCCTGTCTGAATTTGTCTCGTTTCTACAACCTAGGATTTTCGAGGAACCTTCATATTCGAGTTTGCAGGTCCCTTGTTTTTTTGATTTTTTCTGATTGCACGAACTTTGATTTTGGAGGGCCTGCTTGATTTTTATCTAGTTTCTACGAGATTCGATATTTATTTCACTACAATGGTTGCGATTGAATACGAATCAGGTATTATTCTTTTTAATTTACAGTAGTTCATTCGATTTTTAGATTTTTTCGATACAGGCATAGTTTTTTCAATTATGGGGTTATTCACCTGGAGTTTTTGCACTTTGAAGATTACTAGGATATCGTTGTGTGGCTTGATACATGGGAAAACTTACAAATTTTATATAACTCGTATATTTCTGATGTTCTCAAACCACATGATCATGCCATATTATTAGAATATAATAAAATTGAGTTTTTGCACTCAGAATTATGAGGCTACTGTTGATTATTAACAGTTTAATGCGTTCTTTTGATTAATGTCATTTTAGATGATGTAGGTGTTAGGTGGTTTGTGCACATTTATGTTTTATCATGTATAAAGTAATGTATTAACCAATGCACAGTATGTCCCATATGATTTAACAATTCTATGTGCGTTGTCGTTTACTGTCGTTTTAGTTTATGTATGTTTGATGTGGTTTGTGCACAAGTAAGTCTCAATATGTGCATGATAATGTACTAACTTGTGCACAATGGTGCTTTATATTGTGCATGTTTAAATAATTTTTCTATCACATTATTTGTTGTTTGTGTACTGTTTTATGCACTGATTTGGCAGGAAATCTTGCAGGTGATGTTGAATGTTCTTCCCAAAATTATGAGCCAATTCGACAAATGATGTTCATGACACCTAACTCTACATACAAGTCTTATGCCTCTGTGGTTGGTTTTGAAGTTTGGAAAAAGAGTGGCCAAGAAAATTCAATGGAAGAGAACCTGAAGAAGTAAAAACGAGGGGTGTGCAAGACTTGTGGTGAAAGGGAAGACCATAATACGAGAACTTTCCCAAAGAGAAAATGGAAGGTAATATATGCACACTAATGAAGTATGCACAATTATGACCCTGATATTGTATAGTATTAATTGGTAAAATGCACAATTGTCACATTTGAAAATTGTTTTCTCCTAATATTGTAAAATTAATTTCAATTTTTTATGTGTTATTTAATTGTAATAACCATTTATTTGCACATTTTAACTTACAGGTGATTTGTGGATGGAAGTAAAAAAGAAAGTAATTGACAGATTTCAAGACCTGCCTTTAATATTATTTTCGTATTTTTATTATTATATTTTTAAATTTGCAAACTGGTTTGTGCACAAGTAAGTATAGTTTGTGCACAACCATGCAATAAAATCTTCACAATAGTTCAATAAAGGCTAAAATATAGAATTCGTTCATTAACTTTTTTGGATTTGACAAAAATGGTCCACTAAATACAGATGTGGTAAATTTAGTCCACCAATTAATTTTTGTCGCACATTTAGTCTAATTTTGAGGATTTTGACCAAATGACAGTCGGTCAAAATCCAAAGAGTTGCAAATTTAGTCCACCAATTAAATTTTTGTCGCATACTTAGTCCAAATTTAGTCCACCAATTAGAATTGGACTAAAGATACGACAAATATTTAATTGGTGGACTATATTTACCTACCACCCTTGTATTTAGTGGGCCATTTTTGTCAAGTCCAAAAAGTTAATGGACGAATTCTATATTTTATCCTTCAATAAATTATGCACAGTAGCATTTCCTGAATTCCTGTTTGAGTTGTTGGTCTATGGTACTAAATGTGAGATTGAACTTTGGTTTGTACGTGTTCAAAATTAAGAACTTTTGGTCATTTCTTTTTTCTTTCATCATATTTTCTGGTTTGTTGTTGATATACCATATACTATAGTTTATTAAAGTACAAAACTTCTGTCTATTTCTTTTTTCTTTCATCGTACAGAACTAACAGGTATATATATTCTATTTTTGCACATTCAAGTTCTAATATGTGCACAATAATGCAATCAATTGTGCACATTATGTCTAATATGATTTAACATTCGTACACTCTTGTCCTTGGATGTCATTTTTGCTGGTATAGGTGTACTGTAAAGTTTGCACATTTAAGTGTCAATATTTGCACAATTGTGACCGTGATAATGTACAATAGTCAATGACAAAATGCACAATTGTGACCCTTAGAAATTATTTTCTCCTAATGTTGTATTATTTTCGATTTTTTTTTGTGTGTTTTCACCTCTAAAATTTACTTGGTATCAGTTGTAATTGTAATAATCACCCATTTGTATATTGTAATTTTCAAGAGATTTGATGAAGTAAAAAAGAAACAACTGGCAGATATCAAGACGTATCCTTAATTTTTATTTTTTTTAATTTTCTTAATTTAACTGTTTTAGAATTTAAGAGAGTATTATTACAAAGGCGAGTGATTTGTTATACGGCCATTACAAGTAGCTTGGTTTGCTTAAAATTCAACATATGAACATTCAAGCAAATATTGTTTGGTCATGATATTTAACTATTAAAATTTTACCTAATGATTTTAGTATCTACATATCTTTTTCTATTTGTTCTTTACTACATTTTTTAATAGTGTTTACAGTAGTGTAAATTGGTGCCATCATCTGCGTCAGTAAGATAAGCACAATAATGTAGTAAGATATGCACGATAGTACTGTAATATATGACATTTAAATGCAAACAGGTTTTTCCCTCCAGCTTGCCAGAGATAATGAATTCAATTTTTAATTAGAAAGTCGTCGTTAGTTTATAAGTGCTGCCCAAACTTCGATTAGATCTCCCCTAGTGATTTTTAAACATGTTTCCCATATCAGTTTTTCTCTACTTGCAGACAAACAGATTATCTATATATAAAAAATATTATACACAAAAGATAATAAAAGATCCTAAAGAAATTCCCACAATTTATATAAAGTCCATCAATATAACTGCTGCATAAAGAAATTCAACGAGGTGCATAACAAAAAATAAGTGCATCTTTTGAAGTTGCAATTTGACAAAAGCCAACAACTCCACATAGTTCAAATTACAATACCAATGTTACATTCAACTTATAACATTAGAGAATTCAAAAATAGTTCCATATTAAAAATCGAACTTACAATACCAATTTTACATTAAAACCGACATACTAAAGAGTTCTTAATATACCAATTTTAAATCCAACCTACAACATTATTGAATTAACAAAGAACTCTAAATCGTATCTTCAAATCAACTTTATGTTTAAGTTTATTTGTATTGTAAATTGCGGGATAGTCCTTCACGTTTTGCTCGTTTATATTCTTTTACTCGTCTATCTCTCCACATGCCAAGGAGTGCCTACTTCTTCCAGATACAACTAATTTATTTTCTAATCTCTAGCTTTAACCCCACACACCCAGTTGCTTTTCATTTCAGCTCCCTTATACACCTCCATGTGCCTCATGGTGAAAAACACCATGATCTATATTTTATTCCCTTGTTGTGCATTGCAACTCCAAAAAATCTGGCTCAAATTCTTCAACCACCTTGATGTGGTGTGCCATGTTTTGATCTCTTAGAAATCCTGATAACGAGTCTCTCTACAAAAATAAAAAGAGTATGATTATATATTTATTTTGCAAATTAGTACAAATTATTTTGCACATTCTCATACATTTATTTGCACATCACATTTTCTTATGATTTTTGCATACAAAAATCAAACAAGTGTAATGCATGACACCACATAATGTATCACTTGGCACCACAAAAACAATTTTCTTATAAATACAACAAAACAATAATAACAAGCAAATAAAATATGTATACAAAATGTGATATTTGTACATTAATATGTATAATTTTTCACATTAATATTTTACTGCATGCACACAAAATATATACAAAATAAGCTAGGCCAAACCCTAAAACTGGACTACTAAAAAAATAATTCATATAAAATTGTATTTTTCATAGACATGTCATGTTAATAGAAAGTGCACAAATAATATACCAGATTTTGCACACTAATTATAAATCTCATGCATATTAATCATAAAACAGATCTAAAAATGGAATCTAAAATAGAACCTCATGTCACACACTCTATCACTTAGCACCACAAAATAATTTACTTATAAATACAATAACATAATAATGATAAGAAAATATATGTATACAAACTATGATGTTTCACATTGACTTGTATTATTTTGCACTTTAATATTTTGCTGCATGCACACAAATATATACAAAGTGTTAGGCCAAACCTTAAAATTGGACTACGAAAAAAAAAGAATTAATATAAAATCGTATCATTTCACAAACATGTCATGCTAATGGAAAGTGCACAATAGTATACTAGATTTTGCACACTAATTTTAAATTTCCTGCACCTTAATCATAAAATAGATCAAAAAATAGAATCTAAACAGACTACATATTTAATCACATCCATATCAAAAAAAAAAAATAAAAAAAAAATCTGGTTTCTGAGTAATATACCGAAGAAGAAGAAGTACCACCAATCCTGATGCATAACAACAAAAAATAATATCAGTAGCACCATCGATGTGAAACCAACCATAAAGATGAAATAATTCAAGTCTGTGTATATATCGAGATTCGAACTCTAATTTGCGATATAAATAAAAAAAATTGAAAAACCATAATGTTCAAATCAATATGAAAAATTTAAACCTTAATAACCCATATAAATTCAAATTATATATAGATCTTGATATGAAAACTGATTTGCCAAAAAAAAAAAGGAACAAAAAAAAAGAAATACACATAGAAAAACATACCGTCATTATTTCTGGTTGAGTTCTTGCCGGACTTTGGCCCACGAGTAGATCCCAAATCGAAAAATATTTGTTGTTCCTAATATTAACAAGATTTCAATAAATACAAATTGATTTCATCGCGATTAAAGGAAAATTTTGGGAGTTGAATAGAAAAGGAGGCGGGTTTGGCAACGATGAAGAAAGAGAGAGAGTGAATCTGAACATATTTAGGCTGCCACTCAAGTTTAATACTCTGTGAAGATTAGAACTGTCACTACAAGAAAACTGGAATTTAGAAACGAATTTTTCCATTGTTAATAAATTATTTCCGTTGCTAAATTCAGATAGCAACGGATTAGCAATGAACCAAATCCGTCGCTATAATGCTCGTCGCTAAATATTAGAGACGGATTAGCGACAAAAATATCTGTAGCTATTTAGCAACAGAATAAATCCGTTGCTAAATAGCGACAGATATTTATGCCTCTAATTCAGTTATTTAGCAACAGAATGAATCCATTGCTAAATAGAGACAGAAATATTTGTCTCTAATTCGATGTTATTTAGCAACAGAATGAATCCTTTGCTAAATAGCGACACCATTTTTAGCAACGGAATTGATCATCCGTTGCTAGTTTTAATGTGTAAGAAAAAATTAGTTTTAATATATTTTGTTCTTATTTTTTATTTTATTCTTCCTGTAATAAAATATTTAAAAAATAAACCAAATAAATTAGAAAATACCCCAAATTAACTCAATCCAAAATACAAAATGACTAACAGAATAATAATGACAAACGAAAAGTTACAACATATCCAAAACACAAAATGACAAACAAAGTAATGCCAAACGAAAAATCACAACATCTAGAATGCCAAAAGATAAAATATAAATATCCGAGATGTCAAAAGACAACATCCAAAATGCAAAACGACAAGCGAAATCATGAAATGTCATGGTTGCGAAGGTGGTCCACCTTATCGGCGAAAAAGCTTCATCATTTCTGCCATTTGTGCTTGCATCTCCGTACGAGCAGTATGCTTCGTCTCTAAAGCTTAGCAATGTAGGACTATTTACATACTGCTCACCCAAATATACATGCAGCAGAATCGAAATAATTAACACAAGGAAAAGTATTTCAATCCACAGCTGTAATTTTATCTGTGATATATTTTCAATTACAGAATGCGTTGTCACCTGAGGTATAGGAGATGCATCAATGGAAGATTGTGAGCTAGCTTTATTAGCTAACTTGCATAAAGCCACTGAACTTTCCCTTTGGTGGCTTTGAGTTAGTGGATTCCAAAAATTCCAAAAGCAAGCCGAGTATATGAGTGTGTGAAGCACAAAAGTTGCAATATTGCGCACGTTGGAGAAAGTCTCAGCATAAGTCAAAGTGATACCGACTTCATCGACAAAATCTGGCGAAATGGCATACCATTTTTATCAATGAAGATGGTTCTTTGGTCATCTGGGGAACAAGGATGAGCAAGAGCCAGGGCCACGCGTCTTTGAACATTTTTTTCTTCCGCACGCATCATGTACAATAAGTGGCTCAATACCTGCCCGGTTGAAATACAAACCCGAGTTCAAGCTGACATTATACATAAAGCTCTTGACCTCTGTTGTGCAAATACATAAAGCTCTCGGACCCGAGCTATCGATTCAATCGCCACCAGAAACCCACTAAATTGGAAAAGGCCTGTCACTCCAGATCTAAGCTCGATTCGCCCGACGTCGTCGCTTTGCCGTCCTCTCTTCGCCGACGAGTGCGTGTGGTGAATGTACTGTGTGAGGTGACAGAAAGTGGCGAGTCCACTAAATCGGAAAAGGCCCGTGGCTCCAGATCCGAGCCTGAATCGCCCGCCACCGTCGCCTTGCTGTCCTCTTTTCGCCGACAAGTGTGTGAGGTGAGTGTCTGTGTGCGGGTGGCAGAAAGTGGCGAGAGAGAGAATGGGCGGCGGGTGCTCAATTTCTCAATTAGGTTTTGAATGCAAATGAGTATATTCAATCTATTAATTTCGGGAAACAATTAGAGACGAATGTATATTTTTCGTCTCTAAATTAGAGACAGAGGCATATTCCGTCTCTAAATTAGAGACGGATGCATATTCTGTCTCTAAATTTGATAAATAAAAATGAAAAGTGGGGAAATACTTTAGCAACTGATTTATCGGTAGCTAATTAGTGACCGATTATACTTCCGTTGCTAATTAGAGACGAATACTTATTCTGTTGCTAAATAAATTAAAAATAATAATTTAGAAAAATAGTGAAAAAATACGTTGCTATTCCGTTGCTATTCTGTCTCTATTAGTGACGGATGGTATCTGCCTCTAAATATCTATCTCTAATTTCCAGTTTTCTTGTAGTGTCGATCTCACTTGATCTTGTGGTGAGAATTTATTCTCATTTCTTACACAAGAATCTATTCTCACATGATATATATATATATATGACCTAGTCGATACATCAAATAGAAGTTGTCAAAAGTTTGAATCTATTTGTAGATTCAGTGTAGTATCGTGATTTGCATGTTATTGCATTAAATCTAACGTGATTATTGTAATTGGAAAATATATACAATATATCAAAAGGAGAAAAAAAAAATATAAGTATCCAGTTAAACATGAATCTGGATTTATGATAACATCACATTTTCGGAGCATGGCCAAACAATAATAAGGAAATAGTCATGATTCATAGATTCTTTTCATAGATGAATTACATTAATATATTTCAACACACTATGTACGGACTAAATTGACAATTTTTAAAATTTTTTGGTATTCAATT
>BMAC01000840.1:318268-332437 GCA_014905375.1 Phtheirospermum japonicum
GTTGAGAATACATCATTTAAATTTCTCATTTTACATAAAAATTTGTAATTATCGCAAATATTTTTTATATTTATCTTTGATAAACCACGTGTAATACACGGGTATTAAACTAGTATTAAATATATTTACAAATACAAAGATGGCCAGGTACTCTGTCACCCGAACCTGTCTCATCCCGGGTCACAATGGATGGGTCCCCCAAACGGCACGGGCCGGGCATGGTTGCCAAGACTATATGGGTTCGCTTGGGCCAAACTTAATAGAGCCGTTATCTGATTTCTTTTGAGGTTGCAGTTGGGGCTTCTCAGTGGCACAAGTCGACCCATTAGCATACTACATTAAATTTGAAACAATTGAAATGAAATCCAATCAATGTGTTTTTTTTGTGTGTTTTTTTTTTATTGTTTAATATTAATTTGCTTTCCCTAAGAAATTTTGTTAGATGTTGGGATAGCACGGGGAAAGTGTATGAATAAAAGATTAAAAGAAAGATATAATGCTTGAATATTCTGATAGAATAAGGAGGAAAAAACAAAAAATAATCAAAGAAGCAGGGAATTATAAAAGGATCGAAACCAACTCCTACATTATATGTTTTTTCGTTCTCTCACTAAGCAATGTTTCTTAAGCACACAATTATTGTAATATAAAACTTGATACCATTAATTTTGGTTACTAGTATTTTGTGCAAGAGAACCACTTCACTATAATCACATTCAGCTCAAGAGCTTTAATTCTAACTAAAATGTACCCATTATTACCACCACCTAAGTTAATGGACATTTGATGTATCTATAAACTATATAATTAATTTAATTTGAAATTACATTAAAACCTAACAAGTAGTGTTGAATATTTCCACATATCACAATCAAGCATTGGGATGTTCTCCATTTCTTATGCCAGTTGGTCAATTGTCTTATTTTCTCTTTTTAATCATTTTGGAATAATAATATCTTTTTCCCACATGTATATCACAAGGGATCCCAAAAAGTTTAGAAGAGACAAAATTTAGGAAGCCCCAGTTACCCATTAAGTTATAAGAAAGGTTAAGTTGCTCTTTATATGTGGCTTTTGCAATGTGGCAATGTAATTAAACTGCTCTCCACAATCCCAAAGAGAAAAGTAAGATATTTTAGATTGCATATTAAATCTTCAAATTTTCATGATTCAAACCATGTTCCTCGTAATGAGGAACAAGAAGATATATACAAATAAATATAGTGCCTTATAATATGGTTTGATTAGTATTTAAGTAAACAACTTGCCTTGGGATCATCAATTTTATGTGGACATTTGGGCACAATTGTGGCAAAAAAGTAAGCTAGTCGCTACCTGAAAAGAATGTACTTATATTTTTACATAATTTCAGGTTCGAAAACACTTGAAACTTTATTATTATTATTATTATTATTATTATTATTATTATGGTTTAACCATTCTAAAATAATATGTAGAAAACTAAATAAGAAAATCTACTCTACACTGGAATAATAATCATTGCGCCGTCAGACGTGTTTCGTTATGATTCAACGAAGGATGCAAGAAATAAATTATAGTGAAAGTGCTCTTATATTAAAAATAAATTGGTCCTCATAAATCTTCCTTAAAATGACTTTGTGGCGGAATCGTCTAATTACCAAAACAATCTACCTAAGTGAAGTTGTTTAGTCCTAAAAATCATGAACTTTTTTTTTTTTTTCAAAAACTTTTAAGGGTTGATACTATAATTTTTTTTATATATTATTCAAATCATTTTTTTAAATCAAGAATTTAGTTGATTTAACTTTTTAAAATCGAGGATTTAGTTGATATATTTCCTCTAAAACTTTTTTTAAGTCGCAGGGTTGATGTAAAAAAATCACCGTATTTTGGGTTGATGTAAAAATCGCAGTATTTTGGGTTGATATATTATTTTGCATCCCCCATACAGATTAGTTAAAATATACAAAACTTTTTGAAATCGAGGAATTAGGATGATATATTTTCTCTGAAACTTTTTCCAAGTCGGTATTTTGGGTTATATATTGTTTAGTATTTGGGTTGATATGAAATCGAGGATTTAGGTTGATATATATCCTTTGGAACTTTTTTAAGTCGGTATTTTGGGTTGATATATTGTTTAGTATTTGGGTTGATATGAAATCGAGGATTTAGTTTGATATATTTTCTCTAAAACTTTTTTCAAAGTCGCAATATTTTGGGTTGATATATTGTTTAGTATTTGGGTATATATATGATACAAATTTTCAGGATCGAATCCCCGTTGAAACTTTTATCTTTCTTTAAGTTATTTGTTATTTTTTTTTTATTTTTTTTTTGTATTTGGTCCCTTTATTTTTTCTATACTTTTGAATTTAAATTTTATTCTAATGTGCTTTTTTTTTATTTATTAATTTATAATACACCTAAATGTATAAAACTCAATTATCAAGATGAAATATTATAAATAAATGATTTTATTAGGTAGAGCAAAATTATATTGTATAAATAATTATTTAAATATACCTGATTCAATATTTTTAAAATTTATGTCATGAATGACTATAGATCAATATAATTATCATATATGTGGAAAGTATAATTGTATTTCTCAAAAATAACACTGTTGTACACGGGAAAAATATATACAATATACAAGGCCTAATCTAGGGAAGACTAAATCAATTACAATCACATAAAATAGGAAATACAATTAAAATAAATCAAAAAAATATTGATTAGTCCGGATTAATATAATCTTGTCTAATACGCCCCCTCAAAATAGACGTTCCATCGGCAACGACAATTTTGGATCGGAGAAGCTGGAAGCGAGCACGGGACAACGGCTTCGTGAGAAGGTCGGCGAGCTGATCCAAGGTGTTGACATAAGAGACTGAGAAAACCCCTTTGGACGCAAGATCACGAACGAAGTGAAGATCGATAGCTATATGCTTCATACGGGAGTGAAGAACAGGGTTGAGGGCAAGACGAGTGGCACCCATGTTATCACAAAGGATGGACGGCGGGGCTACAAGCGGGAGTCGAAGATCCTCAAACAGATGACGGAGCCAACAGACTTCAGAAGCTGCAGAAGCAAGAGAACGGTACTCAACCTCAGTGGATGAACGAGCAACCCCACGCTGCTTACGGGAGCGCCAAGAAATTAGAGTAAATCCAAGAAATATGATGTAAGCAGATGTCGACTTGCAGTAAGATAGATCACCCCCAAAATCAGAATCGGAGTAGGCCGTTAAGGACAACCGATCCGTACGATGGAGAAGCAGCCCATGATGAACAGAGCCTTTAAGGTACCGGAACAGGCGCTTGACAGAGTGAGTAATAGGAAGTCCGGAACCATCAGCAAGGTGGACTTCATCGGTACCGTCATACTCCGAGTGGATGGACAAATTACTAAGGTCCGCAGTGAGATTATGAGATGCTCCAGAGTCGACCATCCATTGAGTCTGAGATCAAGTATCCACCGGAGAAGACACGAAATGTGCAGAGGGTGGAGGAACACGACAACATGTCAACGCACCGTGCCCTTTGTAACCACATAATTGGCAAATGAGAGGGGGGGCACGTACGTCCGAGTTCCCTGCAGGTTTTCCATGCGAAGTAGAAAAAAAAAAGAACTGGTACCATTATTAAAACGCCCGCTAGAGTGTGAGGATGAGTTCCCACGCTGCTTTGACGAGCCCGAGGTCGCACGATTTACACCACTGGGACGAGCCATGTTGGCGGTGGCAACAAGAGAGGCGGTGGCAGCCTCGGACGAGCGAAGGGCAGCCTCGTGCGCGCACAACAGGTCGTGAAGCTCCTCAAGCCGGAGCGATGTCTCACGGGCCCGAATTGGGCCAATAATCGAAGCATACTCAGGACCGAGGCCGTTGATGACGAAGAGTGTGAGGTCATCCTGCTTAACCGGCTCATCGATGAGGGAGAGCTCATCCGCCATGGCTTTCACGTGATGAAGAAATTTAGTGATGGAGCGATCCTTGATTTGAATACGGTGAAGTTCGCTTTTCAGATTATTTACCCGAGACCTTTATTTGCTCATGCACAACCGGGAGAGGATTTCCCAGGCATCCGCGGCGGTTGAGCGGAGGAGACAAGCGGCAAAATTTCAACAGATAAGGATCCGAAAATGGTGGCCAAGAGCAGTTGATCCTGTTGCACCCACGCGTCGACCATGGCCGCATTCGAACCATCTGCAGCGAGGACGGGACACGCACGGGATCGATCTATGAACCCAAGCAGATTGTGTCCACGAAGCAACGCCATGAGATGCGCCCTCCACGACGTGAAATTCCGGTGGTTCAACTTGATAGGAAGATCATGCCGGGCGGAGATCGGGATGACTACTGGCGCCGTCGCAGAGGTGGCGTCGCCGTGAGGGAGAGATGAATTCGGTGCCATGACCGAGAAGGAGGGGAGATGTGGAAGAGTGGAATTAGGGTTACGATCAGAACCCTACTGATACCATGTGGAAAGTATAATTGTATTTCTCAAAAATAACACTGTTGTACACCGAAAAAATATATACAATATACAAGGCCTAATCTAGGGAAGACTAAATCAATTACAATACAATTAAAGTAAATCAGAAAATATTGATTAGTCCGGATTAATATAATCCTGTCTAATAATATATATCATTAGCATCACTTATTTTTATTATAAAATAAATTAGTCACACTTATTTCAAAACTTCACTATTAAATATTTTATTTATTTACTTTATATATATAAACATATATCCCGCAGCGAAGCGCGGGTTGCATTCTAGTATATATCTATACTTTCTATAATAAAGTTCATGGGCAATGCTCAGGCTTCGATATTTGGCGCGTGCTCATTGATTGGTTTTTTTTTTTGTTTTTTTTTTCAATTCGTTCGCGGCCATAGATCTCTCCCGAACTTTCACTTTGCTCATCATACCTTCTTATATAAAGTTCACTTGAGGCTTCTTCCGGTTGACATGTGGCCAAATTTTATTGCACAATTTTATTCTTTTTTGGCTTCGACACATATTTTGTTTCTTCTATTTTACCAAACATTTTCGGTAAATACTTGGGTGAGACCGGTCTCATCCTATGAGACCGGTCTCATCCTATGAGACCATTTTTTATCATACCCACTTATCCGACCCGTTTGCTGCCCGTTCATCCGCCCACCGTGATAACAACCTTAACTATACGAAGGAAAAAACAAAACGCAACAATATACATCTCTCTCCGTCCACATAAATCTACAGTACCCTTTCACCTTTGTTCAATCATCTCCTCGTCGACCCTAGCGGCACAACCATTAGTGACGCCACCACCGAGCAAATCAAAATAGAAGTCGGATACCACATCCTAAACTCTTCTAGGTGCTTTTGGTTCCCCAATTTCTTATCCAATTTATATTATTTGGTAAGGAGGAGGCCGAACGTGGCCTCGTGGTGGTGGCTTCGTGGTGGCAGATTGTAGCCAAAGGGTTGTTTTTTGGGTAGATGGCCGTGGGATTCTTGGCCGGAAAGACGAGCTGATTCTTAGAGATGGCGAAGGAAATACATTGCTTCTCATCAGGCGAAAGGTACATTTCTCGTAGGGACCTGGGGTTTGGGCTAATTACGAATACCCTAGATGTTTATGCAAATTTCACAAAAGCCCCTTTTGATATTTGATTTGTTTCTTATAGGCAAAAAAAGATTTTGAAAATTCTGATTTTTATTGTTAATATTATTTGGTGCAGGGAGGAATTATTGAGGCGGTGAGCTTGACAAGGCAATGTAAAGGCCTCACCTATGATTTCGATCTCACAAGCTTGTTTTCACCTTAAAGTTGCAAGCAATACTGCAATTTTGGTTTCATCAACATCATTCACTAGGTATCCTGAGAGTTGCTGAGTATGCTTTACTATGCTAAGACACACGGGCGCCAAAGAGTTTCTGCGATACACAAAGCCAATATCATGCAGAAAACTGATGGTCTTTTCCTTAAGGTATGCCTTTTGCATATAATTGAGAACTAATATTTTATTATAGTCGTTTCAGCTGCTCATTTTGCAGTGTTGTCGTGAGGTCGCAGAAAAGTATCCTGAGATAAAATATGAAGAGGTCGTGATCGACAACTGCTGTATGATGGTATGAGAGATTTGTATGCTATCAATACTGTTTTTATTTTTGTTTAAGTTGATTTATTCTGAAAATGCTTGGGAAAGCTTATTTGCATCATTACGAGTTTCCATTATTAATTGGAAGAAAAGACAAAATTATATATGATGCAACCAGAATGTTTCTCACTTCCAATGTGTGCAGCTTGTGAAGAATCCAGCACTTTTTTGATGTTCTGGTGATGCCTAAGCTTTATGGTGATATAATCAGTGACCTTTGTGCTGGTTTGATTGGAGGCTTAGGCTTAACTCCCAGGTATATTCTGTTTTTTGGACTTTTCAAAGGACTCATTCGACTTTAACTAATGCCACTTGATCTGTTTTGTTTTCCCTCTGCAGCTGCAATATTGGTGAGGGAGGCATTGCTCTTGCCGAGGCTGTTCATGGTTCTGCACCTGATATTGCTGGAAAGGTTAGCATAAAAAAACAAATATTTGTTGTCCTTTTTAATCTGCATCAGTTGCCAAGACTGCTTGTTTGTATATCTCTTCTTATCTTTTCCGCCGTCTGAATTAGCCGTGTTTGCATACGTGCCATCACACTCCTAATCGACACATTTAGCGATTAAATCCTTAACTTGAATGTATTGTGTGAACAACAGTCATGTTTTTCATTATTCTCCTGAATTTTCAACTGAAGTTCATTTCAACGAAGTTTGGAGTTATTACAAAAACCCCAGATAAGTTTTAAAATCACAATAAAATTATCCGTGAGGTTTGATTCTGTATTAAATGTGGGGGTAACTGTAATATTTTTTTTACAGGGTAAATATTTTAATATAGAATCAAACCTCAATGTTTATTTTGTTTTTATTTGTAATTAGGTAAAACTTCGGGGGTACTTTTTGTAATTCACCCTAAACTTTTTGTGTGCAACATGCAACAAAAGTGGCTGAAATCCCATGCATTTCAGGCATTTTGTTTTTGTTACTTTGCTATTGTTGGTTAATCCTGGTTGCATACATGTAGAATTTGGCAAATCCAACCGCTTTGCTTTTGAGTGCCGTGACCACATTGTGTCATTTGGATCTCCACGATAAAGCTGATAGAATCCAGGATGCCGTCTTGAAGACGATTGCGGAAGGGAAGTACAGAACATGTGATCTTGGTGGCAATTCAACTACAACAGATTTCACAAAGGCCATCTGTGATCATCTTTGAACAGTGGGGTCCACCATGTGTACACATTTGATTTTTTATGCAACAGTATGTTTCTTTCTTTAAACACAAAATACCGTCAATTAGTTTGTGAAGCCTAACTGCGTTGCATTAAGATGTATTTGATGTAACCTTTGTGTGGGTGTTTCTTTAAAAGATGTGCTTGTAATTAAATATAATGTACGAATCTTTTATTGCAATTAAATTCTTTGATGAGTTTAAAAGATAGTCCATTTTTTTTATCTTTGGTTTGTTGATCTTTGTGTGTTTTTGATATCGATTTTTTGAGTGGGAATGGTGAAAGGTGTATTCTTGCCTCGACAGTTTTGCTGCTAAATTTCTTAATTTATCTGAGTATCACAAAACACTGTTAAAGTATCATAAAATATTGTTAAAGTATCTCAAAAAATTGTTAAAATATTTTAAGTTCTTTATGCCTATTTTTAATTAAAGTATACTTAAATAATATTTTTAACTCAAGTTGTTTAAGTATCACAAAATATTGTTAAAGTATTACAAAATTAACTAAAAGTATCGGAAAAATAAACTTTAGAAAATTAACTAAAAGTATTACAAAATTAACTAAAAGTATCAGAAAAATAGAAAATATGTGATACTTTAACTATGTTTTTTGAAACATTATCACCCATTTGTAATACATTTAATCAACTAAGTGTAAAACTCGTAGATAATTAAATCTTATAGAATATCTGATACTTTAGCTATACTTTATAATTTTTTAACAATTTTTTATGACACTTTAATATTTGTAAAAAAGAAAAATAGATACTTGAAGTATCACATATATTTTTATACAATAAATGGTAGTATTGCAAAATATTGTTAAAGTATTACAAAGTATTGTTAAAGTATCAAAAAATATAATTATAGTATTACAAAACATAGGTCGCCTATATTTATATTTAATTTTCTTATGTCTATATATTTTTATAGTAAGTATTACAAAGTGTTGTTAAAGTATCACAAAATATAACTATAGTATTACAAAATATAGTTCGTCTATATTTATATATATTTTTTTTACGTCTATATATCTCTACAGTAAGTATTACAAAGTGTTGTTAAAGTATCACAAAATATAATTATAGTATTACAAAATATAGTTCGTCTATATTTATATTTAATTTTTTTTACGTCTATATATTTCTATAGTAAATATTACAAAGTGTTATTAAAGTATCACAAAATATAATTATAGTATTACAAAATATAGTTCGCCTATATTTATATTTAATTCTTTTACGTCTATATATATTTTATAGTAAGTATTACAAAGTGTTGTTAAAGTATCACAAAATATAACTATAGTATTACAAAACATAGTTCGTCTCATCAAATATTGGAAAAGATTAAAAGTATAGTTAAAGTTTTTTTTTATATCTATTTATAAATTAAAGACTAATTAACTAATATTATTAAAGTATCATCAAATATTATTAAAGTATCACATAAGATTATTAAAGTATCACGAATTTTTTTATACCTATTAATAAGTTAATTACAAACTTGAAAACAAACCATATCTTCCCTGTACATTGGCACAAGCCTCAAGCAAAAGCATCACAATACACTGTCACTTCATAAAATCTACACTTGCCGTACACTTCATAAAATCTGCTTGGCACAAGCCTCAAGCAAAAGCATCACAATACACTGCCACTTCATAAAATCTCTGCCACTTCATAAAATCTACACTACACTTCATGTATCACAAAATAAACTTGAAGTATTACATTAAATCCTAAAAATATCATTAAAAAAATGAGTTTACTAGGGCTATTATCAATCTTTTCGCCAAAGTGCTTATCACCCACCTGCCTTGTCTCCGAAGGAGAAAATCTCTTTTGAATGATAAATAGAAAATTCATTAAAACAAATTGCACCACATGACCCACTATGAACCAACAAAATAAGATTAATACATAATTTAACATCACAGAAAAGTAAAAGGGCTCACGGATCGGTTCAGATTTGGTTTTTCCCTTTTTCGGTTTCGTGTTGAAGTTGGACTGGGCGGGGTGTAATAATCACATCCACCAGCAGCAACACCATCGGAACAGACAGACGACTCCAACCCCAAACCTCACAACCCAACAAGCACACAAATGAACACAAAAAAACGCCCCAAACCCACACAACCAAGCGCAAACGCACACATGAACACACAGAAAATGCAAAATCGACTACGCAATGGAGCGCCTCCACACCCGTTGGCCATGACCTATGGCAGAAAAGAGGGAGAGTGGAGGATTTGCAAATATATATTTGTAGAGCGTCACGTGAGAATTCGAATGGTGGTGGCCGATTTTGTAGATCTGAAGACAATTTTAACGGATTAACAGAATTTAATCAGAGATTTGTTGTTGATTGGGGTGGTAGATCATGAATCCGGCTTTGAGCAGCCGATCTGTGGTCTGTGATTGAGAGAGAAGAGGAGAGACGCGGACAATCTGATCTGCGATGGAGAGGAGGAGAGAGGCGGCCAAGTCTCCTTTGTTCTTTTTTATTTATTTTTATTAATAATAAATAAGTGGTATGAGCGGGCGGGTTCAAATTAGGGCGAGTCAAATAGTAGAATGTGGGTTTAATTAAATAATTAATATAAATTTAATTCAGAATTAAATAAAAAAATTAGTTTGAAAATTTTTTAAAAAAATCTGGCGGGACGCTGATGGCAAAAGCGTCCCGCCCTTCGGGACGCTTTTCACAAAAGCGTCCCGGACCTTTTTTTTCGCCCCCAAAGTTTTTGGGGCCAAATTGAAAAAAAAATTAATTTTGGGTCGGGACGCTTTTGCCATCAGCGTCCCGGTTGATTTTGAAAAAAAAAAAAAAGCCTGGGGTTGGGACGCTTTTGGCATCAGCGTCCCGGGGGCATAATGCGAAAAAAAAATTCGGGCCAACAACCCAAACCCTAACCCTAATACACATATTATTTATTTATTTATATTATATACTTTTAAGGTTTAGTTATATTTATAATTTATTTAAAAAATTTATTAATTAAAATAAATAAACATATTATAATAATATCTTATAATTACAAGAAGTTTATTTGAAAATAAAAAAATACAATAAAATAATATAAATAACCAAATGACAAGACATTTTAATTTCAAATTAAAAATACAATCAAATTAAGATACAATAACAACGAAAATTAAAATAAAAATTTACAGTGATTTGATATTACATGGATACGATCACATTCGTAATGGCGGGTTTCCAATGAGATTGTGGTATTGGTAAATGCAATTCAAGTAATTTTTATTAAATACCCGATCCATCAAACCGAATAAAGGTTCTCCATGTTTTAGATATGCAGCAGTAAACTCAGCATCCACTGCGACGTCGTTCCAAAATCGTACTAGCCAATCTGGAGTCCGTTCCAAACTAATTTATTTATTTAATTCTGAATTAAATTTATATTAAGTATTTAATTAAACCTAGAAATGGTAAAAAGTGGTTTCATTCTATGAGATTGAAGACCTGCTCAACATCTTCAGATCTATTGGACACGTGCCTTTAGGTGGTGCTTGGAAACCAAATTTTTTTTATTTCCACTCTTCTGGTGAAAAAAAAAAGAAGGCATAATAAGTGAATGGATATTGAATTAAATTTTTTTTCGTTAGACAAATTTTTTCTTTTCCTGATTCTCTCTTTCCGTTTTTCTTTTTTTTTTTCCTTGCACACACCAATCGCACCCAAAAATTTGCAGACCACAACAAAAATTTGCAGAGAAGTTTGATGTGATTCTAAACAAGTAAACTTGATTCTCTGTGCAAAATTACCATCGCCATAGCCATCAAATTCCCAAAACCAAAATCACAAAACCAATCAAACCCCACACAACTGGTTTTTTCCTCGCCATAGCCGCGTTCACCATCTTTTCAGGCAAGCATCTAATAGGGAAGACGTCTGAGCTCCATCGTTGTCTTGCTGCGGCAGTGAAATCGTACGAAATTTGCGAATCATTGTTGACAAATCTTGTCCGATTCGGGTCACATTAGTTGCAACCGCGACTAAATCGGGGGCATCCATTAACGCCGGCGAACTCGACGGCGTACGTACCGGCAGATCTGTGCTACACTAATTTCCGCAGCCGCCGTTGATAATAGCAGCAGAGACGGCTAATCGGACGTGGCGGCGAGCGGGGCAGCGAGGCGACGGTGACAAATCGGGTCGATTTGGCTCACTTCAGTTGCCGCCGGAATGGCGACGACAGTGGATCTGGTTCAAACGCCGCCATCTTCAGCGGAGTTGGAGGCGACAGTGCTATTTGAAGCCTTGAAGGAGCTGCAATTGACGGCTAAATTCTGATGGAGAAGAAAGACCAATTGAAGGCTTACAAACAAATAATTTTTATATTCAATCATTATTTCCCCAAAATTTTTTATCTCCCTGAAATTTTTATTTTCAATATTTTGTAGTGAAACGAAAATAAACGAAAGTGCTTCCAATACGCCCAAATCAGATAACATATTTTCTGCCCAAATCCTCTAAGGTTTCGTCTGCCAAAGAAATCGTATGCCAAATTAGTTAACCAGATTTTTCAAAGATCAGTCCTCCCGCAGATTGTTAACCAGAATTCTGTCAGTTCTGTCAAAATTCATTCCTTTCAAGTGAGCTCAAGTCCCTTCTGCGAAATTTTTTCTACAAATCTGTGATAATATTTTGGGAAATTCATTCCTTTCCGTTCTGCAAAACTATTTCTACAAATCTGTGCTAATATTTCCGGCCAAATTATTCTTTCCGCATAAAAAAAAAAGGGTACACTGCAGCGGTGCAAGAGGAAAGGTTCGCCTGCTTCTTTCGCTCTTTTTTTTCCCAATTTCTTTCCATTTTTTTTTCTCTGATTAAATTATTATTTTTTATTTGTTTTAGGTTCATGGAATTATTAATCGTTTCGGGTAAATTTTTTGTTCTTCTTCTTCCCTTTTTTTTATGGTTGTTTGTGTGTGTCTGTCTCTTATTGTACTGTGCTTCTTCTTCCTCTTCCTTTTTCTTATTCTTTATTTAAACCTACTATTTCACTTTTTCAATATATGTGATTTTTTTTACCATTTTTTTACCTTAGTTTTCTTTTCTTTCGTTTTTAAACATTAAGGATTGTGAGACCGAGAATGATTATGTACTCTGTGTCGACATGTAATTCTATGAGTTCATTTTTCTAAAACAATCATGCGTGTGTTTAACGACAACGATGAAGTATCGACAGTGGTGGCCTAGGCGGCGATGTCTAGGCAGCTGTGTTGACGGAGGCGTGAGATTCCCGGTGGCATCTTTGATTTTTCGGTGAAGACAACTTTTGACATGAAAATGAAAATCACTTTTGGGTTTTCGACAAGGCCAGTACTCAGGTATTTTTGATTTCAGATTTAGGGTTTGACAGATTTCAGTTTATTCCCCGATTAATTTAGGGTTTGAAAATTTTGAAATCATGGGAGATGAAATCTACATTTGCTCGAGAAGAACATGTGATTGGAATTCTTTATTTTGTTTTGACAGGCATCAAACACCCGTCCAGTTCGTGTACTACTGTGTGAAAAGTAGTTGTCTGAAGTAAATTGGAAATGAAATTGGAAATGGTTCAGTATAAAATTCTTAATTATGTGAAAAATAAAATTTATATGAAATTATTAATTATGTGAAAAAAAATCTTAATTTATTTATTTTTTGAGAAATATTAATTAAGTAAAAATTCGAGTTTATTCGTTTCTTGTTTAGTTTCTTGTTTAGTTGTTAATTATTTAATAAATTGATTTTATTTTTATTTGTAAATGCGGAAATTATTAATTTTGTGAAAATGTCAATTAATTTTTTTTTTTCATTTCAGCCTCACATTCTAGAACGGTTATTTCTTTATACCTTCTACAATGTACTTTAAGTGCTGGGACGCCTTGGCGTCCCGCTCACATTCTAGAACGGTTTTCTTTCCTATGAGCGGGACGCCTTTCCCAGTGGCGTCCATTTCAGGCTCACATTCTAGAACGGTTATTTCTTTATACCTTCTACAATGTACTTTAAGTGCCGGGACGCCTTGGCGTCCCCGCTCACATTCTAGAACGGTTTTCTTTCCTATGAGCGGGACGCCTTTCCCAGTGGCGTCCCGCCCTACTTTTTCAATGTTTTTTTTAGTACTATTTTATCAATTTTGAATAAAAAACATATTATTTATTTAATAAACCCCAGATGTGTCTATCATGAATTACTTCTATGGTTGCAGAAGTCAAATTTGTGGGCTGTGGCATTTCTGCAGAATTTCTCAAACTAACCATTAATTAACTTGAGAATAACAAAGGACTTTCATCTAGAATCTTAATTATTCATATTATCGTGTTTTAACTTTGAACTGTTGTTGCTTTTACTAAAGATTTGCTGGATATCTATACTTCTTATAATAAAGTTGGCTTGCATTCTCCTCTGTGCGACAAATGGCGTGTCCTGATTGTTTTTTTTTTTTTCCATTCAGTGTGCAGCTTACTAACCAAGTGGATCACAATTAAACTTTCTTCTAGTCTCTTCTTCTTGATTGAGAACGGCTGATAGGGTCGATGCCGAATGAAGAAGAAAGTGGAAGAAACCCTAGATTAAAAGGTGTTAGGTTGTTCACTCTCACGATTCTTTTTCATCTGCTTCTCCTTTTTTCACCCGTTAACTTCTTTGGATTTTTTTCTCAACCTGTTGAAGAATGAGAAAATCCAAGATTGGAAGTGATCGGTTGTTCGAGGTATTGAGACGATGTCTGACGGTGATTGATGTCTTCTCTTTCTCTTTTTTTTTCCTTTCTATTTTCTGAATTTTATGAATTTGTGGATTTTATTTTTATTTTTTACCAATGGATCCTATATAT
>BMAC01000840.1:336361-350684 GCA_014905375.1 Phtheirospermum japonicum
CATAAGCTGTTCCAAAAGCTTTCGAGACTTTGAGATTTTTAAGTGGTGCTCAAGCTATCATCTTCAAAAATGGTAAACCCTATGCTTTTGCCCTTTTCTTTTAATTTAAGCCAGAGTTTGTATTTTTGACTTGCCCTTCAATATCAGACGTTTCATAAGCTGTTCCAAAAGCTTTCGAGACTTTGAGATTTTTAAGTGGTGCTCAAGCTATCATCTTCGAAAATGGTAAACCCTATGCTTTTGCCCTTTTCTTTTAATTCAAATTTAAGTAATTCTTCTTCTATGATTAATCTTGTGTGTTGAATTTTGCCGATCCGATTCATATTATTGCAGAACAGGCAAGGAAAAACTCGATTGGCCAAATATTACATTCCTCTCGAGGAATCCGAGAAGCATAAGGTTGAGTACGAGGTCGTTTATTTTCACGAACTACTCAAATTTTCAACTTGCTGTCGACCTCCTGAAAGTTTGTGTGGATTTTTGAATTTGTGAAAATGAATAAAAGAAAAACAAATATTTTAAAACCTAACAATTAGAATTATAGAAGTATGTATTATATAAATAAATTGAAGAATTACTAATGTGAAAGTGAAATCTGACTGTACTACAAAGTAATAATTGAATATATAAATAACTCTGGAATTTAAATAGATGTCAATTCCAATGTATAGTACTATTTAACTAATGTTGAAACCGCAGTTTGTGAATAAATTAATTTGGAGATGTCAATTCCCAATAGGAGTACTAGGGAGATTGTTAAATAGTACCCATGTTAAATAGTACCCCAAGTCGAAAAATAGTAACCCGAGTTGATAGTACCCCAAGTTCCGTTTGTGAATTAATGTTGAGGTAATTATTTTTTTTCATTTCCTCCCATGTGAAACAACGAAAAATATAAACAGGATAAAAGTGTCTATTTCAGTGATTGATTGATCCGAATAGCACTATTCTTAATAAAATTAAAAGGAATATGGATTTGCCAAATTTTTTATAATTTAATCACTATTCTTAATAAAAAAAGAATTATGGATTTGCCAAATCTTTTATAATTTAATCGCTATTTAATCATATGATACCTACTTGTAGCTCATAATAGTGTAACTGAGCTTCCAGACCACTAATTTATTTTGATCTTATATATTAAATACTCTTGAAAACTAAGAGTAATAGATTTATAGTTCATATCATGTACGGTCACATATGCCATTTGAAAATGACATACCAAGATTCTAAAAATGACACCAATTAATTCTACATTTTGAAAGCTTTATAGTACATTGTTATTCATAAAAAAGATAATTTGTACCTTATAATAAAAAATAATTGATTGCAATAGGCTTCAAGAGGCATGCTCTAAATCTTAGACCATGTTATTGTTGTAACATCCGTTTCTCTCGGTACAGAGTTGTGTGTAAATGGTGATTTTAATCTTACTGTTGGATTAGTGATCTTAATTCCAAATTCGAATATCTTGAATATATTAAACAGTAAAAAATAATTTATAGTATACATATTACTTAAGTTTGATACTATTAAACAATAACAGTCACCTTATTCCATTTAGCGGTTTATTTTATATTAATAATATATAATTGATGATAAGTTATTTATTGAAAAGTTATACATATTAAAATACACGAATGTTGAATATTACGGATATCTTATGAATTTAACAATTAGAGTTTACTCAATAAAATAAAAAATATAAAAACACAATTGAAAATTTTATCTAGAGCCTCCAAAGTTTTGGAGAAGCCCATCAATTTTGTTAACATATCATACGCACAATTATATATTATTAATATAAAATCACAATTATATATTATTAATATAAAATAAACCGCTAAATGGAATAAGGTGACTAGTATTGTTTAATAGTATCAAACTTAAGTACTATGTATAGTATAAATTATTTTTTACTGTTTAATATATTCAAGATATTCGAATTTAGAATTAAGACCACTAATCCGATTAAAATCACCATTTACATAGTACTATATATCACACACCTTAACTAATAAAACACAACTCTGTACACTAGTGTTGACCGAGACAAACGGATGTTACAACAAAACATGGTGTAAGATTTAGAGCATGCCTCTTGAACAAATTATCCTAAGGTGACTGGTATTAATTTTTTTTATGAATAACAATGTACTATAAAGCTTTCAAAATGTAGAATTAATTAGTGTCATTTTCAGAATCTTGGTATGTCATTTTCAAATGGCAATGGCATATGTGACCGTACATTATATGAACTATAAATCTATTACTCTTAGTTTTCAAGAGTATTTAATACATAAGATCAAAATAAATGAGTGGTCTGGAAGCACAATTACACTATTATAAGCTACAAACAAACCTAGTAAGTAGTTATCATATGATAAATAGCGATTAAATTATAAAAGATTTGGCAAATTCATATTCCTTTTTTTTTTTATTAAGAATAGTGCTATTCGGATCAATGACATTATCCTTTTTTATATTTTTCGTTTCACATAGGAGGAAATGAAGGAAAATAATTACCTCAACATTACTCTCAGCTAGGGTTACTATTTAACAATTTCCCTGAATAGTACTCCTATTGGGAATTGACATCTTCACATTAATTCACAAACTGCGGTTCCAACATTAGTTAAATAGTACTGTACATTGTAATTGACATCTATAACATTAGTTAATTATAATTGACATCTAGAACATTAGTTAAATAGTACTGTACATTGTAATTGACATCTATTTAAATTTCAGAGTTGTTTACATTCAATTATTACTTTGGAGTACAGTCAGATTTCACTTTCACATTAGTAATTCTTCAATTTATTTATATAATACATACTTCTATAATTCTAATTGTTAGGTTTTGAAATATTTGTTTTTCTTTTATTCATTTTCAGATATATTAAATAATTAGTAAAATTTATATATAATTTATAACAATATAGTTTTTTTGATTTGTACTTGCTCGAGATAATATAAGTATTCTTAAGTTGTTTAATTTGAAATTATTTAAAGTTCACACTTTAGTCAGTTAAATATGTGACTAAAGTAATTATGTATTTAACATGTACGTGTAACTTTTAAATTTTCCAAGACTTACGTAAAATAATAGTGATTTATGGAGTAATATAAATACATAAAACGTTACCTATGTTTAATTTTAAGTTTGTTTCAATTGGAGATTTTTAAAAAAAAGAAAAACATTTCAATTGTTATTATTTTGATTTATTCTCAAATTTTCTTCTACCGATTATTTCAATTAATTCTTTTTTCAAATATATTATTGGGTCACTCCCAAACAACCACATTATACATCATTGCCATTTAATAATAAAATTTAATTATTTACACAATTTTACATAAATTTTATTATTAATCCAATCATATAATTCTAACTATCAATTATTATTTTATTATATTTAACTTAAATTAATTTCAATTATTATATTTAATTTCATATTCATTCACAACCCTAAATGTCCAAATTTCCATATTTTTCAAATAAAATAGACAATCTCGCCCATTTGATGAGTTATGAAATATACAATTATTTTTAATTGTTCATATATATCGTAGTTGTATTAATTATAATTTCCTATATATACTAATACAAAATTCTCCCAATCTATTTGTTTGTATCTCGTTTTTCGGCTGATAAATAAAAATATGGTGTTTTTGTGTTCAATGTCTCATGTGAAATTAACATCAATATAATATATATATATATATATATATATATATATATATATATATATATATATATATATATATATATATATTAATAAGTAATATATAATTAAAATTAATTAATTATCATAATTAACAAAGATAATCTTAATAAAAAAGGAATAATTATGAATATAATCTATGTATATTTAATAAAAGTTCAAGTAAATTTTATTTAATAATAATTAATAAATAGTGATTGCACACCGACAATAAAACACTGGTTGATGATATGAAATCATTAATTTTTTTTAAGTATATAACTAAAAATAAAGAAATTAATCTAAATATTAAAATATAAAATTATTTATTAAAATTAACAAATACCCCTTTCAATAGTTGTGATCGTAATTAAGAACCACTATATATTGACAAATATATTTCTTAAATAGAGATTTTTGGGATTTTGATGTGATTGAGATAGGGATAAATATGAAAACACGCACACACAAAAAAAAGTGAAAAGTGTATCAAATGACAAATAATTAGCAAATCTTAGTCTATAATAATATTTATTTAGAATTAGAGGGGTAATGATTATACACCAATAGAAGACACATGTTGAGAATATGAAGTCTGTTAACTTTTTTTATTTTGGATTATTCATAAATTTTAGATTTAAATTTATAAGTAATTGTCATAAATAATTTTTATTTTAATGTATAGTTTGATAAATTCAGTGTAACAAACGGATGTTATACAAGTTTTTAACTATAAATGGTAATTCATTGGCTTGTAATATTATATTATATAGTACCATATTACTCGTAGCTTCAATTGAATTTTGAATACGCGCACTTTATTAGTAAAGACCCTACGTAACTTCAATTAATTAGTAAAGAACGTACGTTGATATAAATTTTCATATTTAGAAAGATTTTTGGTAAATATTAAATATTTATTTCACAAAATTGAAATTATTATTTATATTAAGAATGTATAAAATTAGTAAATATTCAACTAACAAAAGGGTAATTATCAAATACTCCATAAAAAAAATAATTTGTCAAATAGTCCAAGTAATTATATAAGTTATATCATTTAGTCAAACTCTAAATACACAATTATAAGATTACCCTTTATTAAAACAATAATACCAATATAAATAATAATACAAAAATATCAATTGGACCAAAATTTTTCAAATCATAAAGACAAGAATTTTTTCAATGAAGTATAATTTTTTTCCCGAATATAAAGTAATAAATATGTACTATTATCAAGTAATAAACTTTTTCTATCATTAAGAAGATTTTACTAAAAAGAAAAAAAAATTAAAATAATTAGACATTAAGTAAGAACTTTTCGACCAAAAAAAAAATCTCTACTGAAAACAAAAATGACGAACGGAGATTTTCCCGGGCGGCAGCTGCAAGGGCAATCAACAAATAGTCCTGAATTTCTTATACGGTTTTATAAATTTAATATTACAAAATTCTAAAACTCAGTACGATTTATGAGATTTGCAGATCCCTAAATCCATTTGAACTGTGCATACCCCCAAATTAGTAACATGATAAATTATTTTAGAATATATTTATTATATATTCAAGTAGCCCATATTTAATTGGACATGACAATTATAGTTTAGTCTTTATAAATTACATACAGTTAGTGTTTAATATATATAAGGTGAAATTATTCGTATATTGTATCTTTTTAAACTATTTTAATAAAGATGAAACGATGTTAAAGAAAAACCAAAGAGATTCATAAAAATATGGTGAATAAATATTGAATCGTACTACGTTTAACCAAAAATAAGAAAACATTGAGGGTGTTTGTTTTAGATTTATATTACTATTCACCTGTTTTTTTGTGTTTTTTTTTTGGTGATAAACTTTGCATTTATTTTTTTGGCATTTGAGTTAGATGTTCAGCTTTATGGATAATATTTATTTTATTTATTTATTATTTACATTGGATCTTTAAAAAAAGAAATTTGAATTCTTGGCTATTTTTTTGGTCAATTTTAGCTATATTTTAAGTCATTGTTCATAACTTCAATTCATAAAATGTATTTGAAGTACTATCTTAATTTTTTTTTTATAAAGTATTAAAATCTGGGTTTTGTTGTCTTTCTCGTGAGAAATAAAGATATAGGTCTAGGAAGATAATTTTACAATATGATTGATCTTAATGGGATTTATTGAAATAGCAATGCCAAATGAATTCTCAACTGTTCATTACTATCTTAATGGGATTTATTGAAATAGCAATGCCAAATGNAATAGCAATGCCAAATGAATTCTCAACTGTTCATTACTATCTTAATGGGATTTATTGAAATAGCAATGCCAAATGAATTCTCAACTGTTCATTACGAGCACTAATACACACAGGATCCTTATTCTCAATGGAGAGAGAAAAAACAAGTCTTTAAATATAAATTCAAAGCATAAACTTTAATAAAGGGTAATTTTGACATATATCATATATATCTACTTTTGATATTATTAGAAATAGTGCCTTTTCACCCTGATGTTTGGAAACACTTTTGGTATAAAAGTCCATCTATAAAATGGACTTTTGAAAAACTATAATTTATAAAAAGTGCTTGTAAAAATTGTGAAGTGTTTGGTAAAAACAATTTTAAAAGTCCATTCAACAAAAGTGTAGGAAATGAAATTCAAAAGTCATAAATTATCACTTATTCAAAATGGACTTTTGGAAAAATTACATGTTTTTCTTTTTTAAATGAACTTATTTGCATAAAGTCCATTTCAAAATGGGTTCTCATTGTTTTGTCAATACACATCGCATTCTTACTAATATTAAAATATCAGAGTTTCAGGAATTGATACCATTATGAGCTAGAGGTACCAGGCAGCTGATACCATGAAATGGAAAATTACCAGATACCATGAAATGGAAAATGAAAATGAAATCAAGAAGTTGACAAGATATTTTCTCCATCCCATCAAATCTCAATTAAATGTATTCTCTTTCCTCTATTAATGTACAATCTTTATTAAAATATTTATATTCATTTTAGTAATACGATATCCTTGAAATATAATTATTCTCTATAAATTACTAAACAAGACTTATATCATTTTTCCCTACAAAATTATAATTTAAGATTTTGATTTGAAATTATTTCAAAAATTAATGATATATATAAATTTTAAAATAAAATGAACATTTAGATGTCTATTAATGCATATTTAAAAGTCAGTTAATTCACACTTAGATGAACCACGACTCAATTGCATACATTTTCAAATTAAGCTAATCCCCAACGATATCATTGTACATTTTAAACAAAGTTGTTGCATATTTTAAGGTTCATTAATCCACAATTTAGAGGTACATTTTATATGTTTATTAGTTAACAATTCTTCATATAATTAAATCCATCAAATATACGGGGTGGGGGTATTCATTTGGAACTTATAAAAATATTTTAAAATTTGTTTGACTATAAGATTTGTTTGGATTTTCTTTTATTGATTTTACATATTTGATTTGTTGGGAGTTTACAAAAGTTTTAGAAAATCTAATGTTTAAAGATGGGATTTGTTGGTGTGATTTGGTATATATAATTTACGAAGTTTAGGAAAATCCAGTCAAGTTACAAATTCAAAAAGTATTAGACTTATTAAATATCTCATGACAATTAGAATTCAAGATATTTCAAATGAATACATTGAGACTTTTATGAACATTTAACAATTTATTAAAAATCTCAATTAAATACCTTTAGAATTTTATAGGTTTTAAAATATCTTAATTAAATATATCAAGATTTTAGAAATTTACTGTCAGGGAAAAATGCACAATAATAGTGTAATAAAAATGCATAATAGTATCACTGAAAGTACACAATAATATAGTGAAAATGTGCAATAATACCACCAATTGGAACACTAGACATGCATGCAAAATAGTGTAAGTGAACTTGTACAATAGTATTTTTCATTTATGAAAAGTTTCTTATATCATAATTATGTAAATATACAATGTCTATTTATGATATTAACTGCTTATTATTGGAACTTTAGTTTCATGGGGCATGTACAATAGTACCACTAGAAATGCACAATAATGTTAATAAATATGCACAATAGAACGTGAGAAGCTGAACAATATAATTTATTAGTATATAGGAATTCTCGTTGAAAACCAAAAAATAAAAATAAAAAAAATCTTCTTTTAATATTAGAATAATAATAGTGAGATAAAGAATTTTCAAATCTATTAAATTATAAAGAATTTTTATTTCCTGTACCAAAATTTATTCTCATTTTTTGCTAATTATATATATATATATATATATGATTTATTGAAATTAATTTTTAATTTAATTTGATGTATTTTACTTGAATTTGATATAAGAAAAAATTGAATAATTATTTTGTAAATAATATCAATATAAGTGTATTATATGGCAATTATTCTAAAAACTATTACCCAAAATCAAGGTATTAAGTTGATAATGAATATCAAATGTGAGTATATAAATAGCAATACGTAAAAAAGTTCTATTACAACGCAATTGTAATAACCAAAGGACAAGTAAATTATAATAGGAAAAACTCTCATTTATTACATAAGGACTTTCATACCCCTATGTATTTGATACCCTTGAGACCACAGATCATTCAATTCTCTAAGAATTCGAAAATTCTTCTCTAATAAATAGTAGACCTGGGAACCTTTTCTTCGCGGGGTGGGACTTGCTACCATTACTAAGAAATTCCCTTAATCCTCCATCTGAAAGCTTCAGCCATAACAAATTTTTTTCCAAGCTCTTTTCTTTATTCTCACAACAATGGAGGAACTTGTCGAGCGTGACGATTACGATAAGGTGATGAAGGACTTGGAAGATGCTAGACAAGAGTTAAGGAGTTGAAGATAGAAAACCATGACCTCAAGTATGAAAAATTGGGTTCCTCATAAAAAATCAATAAATTGAAAACTTTATGGAGAACGGAACAGCAGATAGCTCATGAACTTATCAAGGAAATCGAGAGGCTTAGGGAAATTATTTAAAGAGCTTGTCTACCCGTTTACCCCAAGCATGTACCTGCGGACGAACCCTGAGAACTCGAGTTCTGAAATTCCAAGAAGTCGCGAGACGATTAGCTAGTTCTAGTATATATTAATAAAGCAAAATATAATATTTTTTTTATAATTAATCCTATAAATATATAATTATTATTTTTTTAATTAATTTTTTAACTTATATTTAATTTTTATAGTAATATATGTAATTATTATTAAAATAATTTTAAATTTAATAAAAATGAAAACAACTAATTGTAACAGTGCGACCCAACCTAACCCGTGGAGTGAACGGGGCAGGTATGGTCTCTCTAGTACCCGACACGACCCATGGTCATCCCTGACTGTACACACAAAGAAGAAGGAAAGGCAAGGATGCTGAGACAATAAGGGGTTGTTTGGTTTTCGATGGGTATCTAAATTCTGATATTCATAATATTTAGTATAGTATTCATGTAAGAAATGTTGTTTATTATAGGTTTCAAAATCCTTTTACTTTTAACTATAAATATCAAAATATTTATGCAAATTAGATGGTAATGTATTTATATATTATATTTGATAGCAAATCATATTTGAAACGAATGGTATTGTATTTTAATATTGTATTTAGTAGTATGTAATTATTTAAATGTAGCGGCGATGGAATAAAATAGATGAGTGTGGAGTTAAGTGTAAAAGATTATTGGTTGAGTATTGAAAATCTATATCTATCTATATCTATATCTATATATATCAATGTCTATATATATAGATAGATAGATAGATAGAGAGAGAGAGAGAGAGAGAGAGAGAGAAGATGAGTAAGAGAAAAAAATGTGAGTATTAGTTTTTTTTTTTTAGTATGTAGGAATTTTCTTAACATAATTAGGATAAATACCATAATTAATATTAATAATGAATTAGTTTATTTTTTTAATTAAAAAGTCACCTAGGATTAGATTCTTTTTTTAATTATGTAAGAATTTTCTTAATATAATTAGGACAAATAACCTTATTGATATTAAAATATAGGATTTTTAATTAAAATCCACCTAGGATTAGGTTTTTTTCCATCATGTAAGAATTTTCTTAAGATAGTTAGAATATATACCCTAATTAATATTAAAAGAAATAAGATCATTTGAATGCACACACACACGCACACAACTAATTATATGCTATTTTGATTTTTATTGTGAGTCCAACAATATCAAATTTATCATTTTACTCAAAAATAATTTAAAAATTAAATTATACAAAAATACGCAAAATAATATAAATTAATATTTATTTTATTGGCAATCAACTTGTTATTTATCAAATATTATTACGACTCAATACTTTTTATTTGAATTGATCTCATAATGTTCAATATTAACGATGATTTAGTTTTTTCTCTTTAATTAAAAAGCCACGTAGGTTAGTTTCCTTTTTAATTGTGTATAAATTTTCTTAACATAATTAGGATAGATACGGTAATTAGTATTAAAAAAAAGGTACTAATATTAAAGATAATAAAATTATTTGAATACACACACACACACACACACACACACACACACACACACATATATATAATCATTTTATATGTTATTTTGGTTTTTGTTATGATTTTTTTTTTTGTTATTTTGTTTTACGTTTCTTTATTATTTTTTTAATTATGACTCCAACAATATGAAATTTGTCAATTTTTATCAAAAATACTTAAACAACTTTTTTAAATCATATTATACAAAAATGTGCAACACAATATAATATAATATTTGTTTTATTGGCTATCAACAAGTTATTTATCAAATATTATTACGATTCAATACTTTTTTAAGCGAATTGATTTCATAAAATAATGTATTTTATTACTATCTCAAGAATTGCGCAATACAATAGAACTACGAACCCAGCATCGAGTGGAATGAACATGTTTGCATCAA
This sequence comes from Phtheirospermum japonicum, assembly GCA_014905375.1. Lineage (NCBI taxonomy): Eukaryota > Viridiplantae > Streptophyta > Magnoliopsida > Lamiales > Orobanchaceae > Phtheirospermum > Phtheirospermum japonicum. The sequence goes on from BMAC01000840.1 coordinate 347,008, forward strand.
TTATAATAGATTTAAAAAAAGATCAATTAATTACGAAACCAATAAATTCGAGTGGCTGAAGCTGGAGCAGCTACTGCAACAAGGAAAAAAAAAATCTCTTCATACTTAATTTGCAGCAGACATATGATCCATGCTGGATAGTGAAAATAATCTGGTTAAATCGATTAGAATGATCAAACAAGTGTTTGGAGAATATGGTGTAGCTGAAGTGAAATTACATCTACTTAGGAGAAGATGCAAGGGTGGAAGGACACACAATCTTTCAGAAGTGAACGGGTTTTCTCTATTGGTTGTTGGGGATCTTGATCCTCAAATTTTAACATAGATATTGTAGTAGAAAATAAATCTGGTAATTTGAAAATGCTTAAATGCTGATACTACTGATCGAATTACTTCAACTAAAAATCTTGATTAAAAAAAGATTCAATATATTATTTTGATTTATCAGATTTGATGGTTCATGAACCACGTGGTCATTTACAATAATCGCCTCCTTGCATGGTTTATGAAAATTGCACAAAACATTTTCAAAAGAGATTTGTCTATACTATACTGTTGATAACGATGGTTACCCAGTATATATATGTAGAAATACTGGAGGAAAATTTACAAAGAATGGTGTTCAGTTATGAAGCTCATTTGAATGTTGAATGATGTAACCAATCCAGATCTATAAAGTATTTATGCAAATACGTCAACCAATTTAACAATAAGATCACTGCAACGTTCTATTATAACAAAGACAAAATGCATAGGAGAAAAAGATTGATGAGATAAACATGCATTATGATTGACGTTACATTTCTCCATGCGAAGCGGCGCAGAGAATGTTAGATTATGAAATTAAGTATAAAACTCCACCTGTCATGCGTTTGAGTTTTCATCTTGCGAGAGAGCATAATGTATTTTATAATGCTAATGTTCAGTTGGGAACATTAATGAAACACCAATCAACACATCATAATACGTTTTAGATTGGTTTGAGACAAATAAAAAATAACCGGAAGCACGGAGTTTGACTTATGCTGAGTTTTCTCAAAAATTTATTTGGAACTCAACAACAAAATAATGGACACATAGACAACTAGATTTGTTCTCATTAATACGAACATACTATATTCCGCCAAGATCATGTGATAACTATTATACTTGGTCTCTCTTAAATGTCGAGGAGCCAATGTCATGATGATATACAAAAGTTAATTACACACAATACAATACATAGTGCGATGCATGCTGTGTGATATCTATTATACTCGCTCTCTCCTAAATGTCGAGGAGCCCAATGTCATGATGATATGAAAAAATTAATTACACGCAATACGATACATAGCGTGATACATGTTAATCTCTAAGGTGGTTGTTAGATGATAGTGAATATATTGGCAGTATATCAAAAGCAAGTAATTAGGGATCAACATATTTCGTGAGATCTTTATTTGCAACCTTACTTGCATCAAAATCTTTAACACGTTATTATATTGAATAATTAAAATATTATATACGCAAAAAGGTTAGTTATTATTTTAAAATTATTAAATATGCAAAATTCTTAAGTTGTTAATTCGCAATGACATTAAATTTTAATTGTGCAAATAGTGGTATATTACTAATAATTAATCAATAAATTAATTGTAAACAATTTTTTATGTAAACCAATGATAAATGTCATTTAAGACAGTTATTTTAACTCGCTTTTCAACTATTTTTATTAAAATAATAATAATAAAAATCACATTTCAACATTTTTTACATTAATGCTGGAAAGATTCGTGAGATGATATTCTATACAATCAACAAAAGTTGAGAAAATCTAGAGGTAGCAATTATTGATATTTATTTTTATCATCTATAAATTGTTAGTATGTTCTGTTGTATTATCTTTATTACCAATATTTTTAATTTTATTTTCAATGCCCTTTTTCATTTTTGAAATTCAGAACCTTGCTTTGCTTAAAGTTGACAATTTTATTGCAGAGTATAGGGAAGAGTTTAAAGGATTTTCCTCCCATACCAAATCCAAAGGTCGTCGATTGTAGTATGTATCGCATTAGATTTATTAGTAAATAATTATAGTGTGATCATAAGGAACTCATTAAATATGATAAATTAGTTGATACTCTGAATGTTGATCAGCATCGCGTTTATGATAAAGTCATGAATTTGTACATTCGACCATGGGTGGTGTATTCTTCGCCTATATATACGGAGGGACCAGTAAAACATTTATTTCAAGGAAGCTTTCTGCGGTCTTTAGATCTAATGGATGAGTTATTTTGAATGTAATATATAGCGACATAATATCTATTCTTCTCGCGAAAGGAAGAATCGGGCAGGTTCATTTTAATTTCCACCAAGACTCATCATGTTCATTCTTTACTGGAACTCCACTTGTAGATTTAATGGTTCGTAAGCAGCTCATTATTTGGGACAAAACTCTGATGATGCATAGATATTATTTCAAAATTCTAGACAAAATATTAAAATACGTGATGTGATCACAAAACAGTTCTAATAGGCAACTTCCATTTGGTGGAAAAATAATAGTTCTTGGTGGAGATTTTCTTCATATTTTGCCAGTTACTCCAAAAGGCACTATACCAGACATAGTTCACGCGACGATCAACTCTTTGCATATATGGGTTAATTGCATGGTTTTTAGAGTGGCCAAGAATATGAGACCACAAGATCTTAGTTAAAATCCCGATTGTATTGAATTAAAAAGAAAATTTATCGACTTGATAAATTGTATAGGATATGGAATAGTTGGAGGATCAAACGATGGTGTGGTTCAAATTAAAATCCCAGATGATCGATTATTGAAAGATGATGGTGACCATGTTTCATCAATTGTGTCGAGCACATATCCACAATTTGGAAAAACTACTAAATGCTCCACTTATTTGGAGGGTCGTGCTATTTTTGCCCAAATACTTGATATCGTTGAATTGATTAATGAATATATGATGTCATAAAATGGTGGAGAATATAAAGTATATCTTAACTCTAACAGTGTATATAAATCCGATTCTAAACACCATCAAATATTTTGGATTGCTAAACTATAAGCTAAAACTGAAAATTAGAACTTCACTCATGTTGTTGAGAAATATCTATCATTCTCTTATATTGTATAATGGATCCAAAGTGGTTATTACAAGACTTGACGATCATGTTGTATAGGCTAGACTCTTCAAGTAAGCAATGCATGTGAATTGGTGTTGATCTATAGAATGACTGTCACATCATCTGATCCAAAGTTGCCATTCAAGTTCCAATGACGATAATTTCTTGTGATCATTTCATACGCCATGATAATCAACAAATTTCAAGAACAATCTCTCTCTCTCACATTCGACTTTTTCTAAACAAGTCCGTTTTTAGGCCAATTGTACGTTGCTATATCAAGAGTGACCAATCGTAGGTATAAAACTATTGATTGTCGATGATGAAAATAAATGTAATATCAAGACTATAATATTGTGTATAAGGGAGTTTTTCATAATTTGTAAAGTACATTTTACCTAATAATAATCATTTATAAACCACATTATACCATTTTCAATACTATTTGAATCCTTGATATATATATATATATATATATATATATATATATATATATATATATATATATATATATATAGAGAGAGAGAGAGAGAGAGAGAGAGAGAGAGAGA